>VWPU01015763.1:6847-26847 GCA_013398955.1 Callaeas wilsoni | reverse complement strand
TGGTGCTAATGGCATGCTTTGAAGGGACACGTCAGTAGGAGATCAGCATATGTAATGCAGCGGGAGGTTTTCAGCATCTGTACCTGCTCCACCACCTTCAGAGGCCCAGTAACCTCGGTGGCCATGCTCAGGCATTGCAGATTTGAGAAGTAAGAGAGGCAAGTGGAAGCCTTGGCCTCAGTCTCAGACAACAGATGCTGGAGACAATAAAACCTTCTCAGAAAAGGAAGCAATTATTGCAGCTTTCTAGCCAACAATTACCTTGCTCTTATAAATTATGTTGATGTCCATGATAAAACACACATTGCTGAGCACATGATCACTGTCGTGGGCTGCCACCGGCTTCCCTGCTGATGCCTGACACATTACTTGTAACCTATTTTATTTAGCCTGCAGGACAAAGGTGCTCTATAAAATTCGACTGGCCTCAAAATCATGTAATGTGCTGTCTGTCCCTGTGTCCCCCAGCTTTCTCTGCAATATTCTTCTCTAAGCCAAAGCTGTAGCCAGGTAAATTTCACTGTCTTAATCTGGCATTTGCAAATGGTGCCAGCCAAAAAGTCTTTTGCATGGGCAAGTTTGCCAAGATTTACTTAGGAATTTATATGAAGAACTAGCACACTACCAAAAATGTAGTTTTCTCTCCTTTCAGGTTGCAACCTCTTTTGAAACATCTCTCGCTGCCTTTCTGTTATCATTTAATTTCCACATGCACACATACAGGATTCATTCCCAGTTCTCTTGACTATAACATATCAACCCTCTCACTAACATCCTTAACCTCTGCCTTGAGAAAACTAATCATCTCTCTTGTTAGCTCAGTCCTTTTTAGAGATGGCAGCGCACAAAGCGCACCAACACTTCTCTACTGTAAGTAGCGAAGTGATGCTTCTCTCTACTTGGTTTGTTCCACAGCTTTCACACTGATTTGTGTTGTACAATTCAATCTTCTGAATCACCCTTAATGACATCTATTATCTAAAATCCATTGGGCACCACTACTTCACTTCATCCCTTAATTACACCACCTCTCTCTTTTCATACCTGCTCTTGTACGTACCCAGTCACTGCCCTTAATGTCATCCTATTTCTCCTGTGCTAAGCTTCCAAAGTACTCATCCAGCAGCGCAGGCAGCCGGCTCTGTCCTCCTGCAGAACCGCTGAGAGTGCTCGTAAGGAGTGTTTTCCTGCCTCCTTTCCTCAAACAAAAGCAATCCTTACATTATAACAGGGAGTAGAGGAAGGTGTTATGGATGACACTGCCATAGAGGGGTTCCAACCATTCAATTTGGATTTAGATGCACTATTTGTACAGACATGAGCTGGGAATCTTGATGGTCAGATGTGCCTAAGGTTCGCTAAGAGTTGAATTTTTACTGAGAGCAAATGGACCTTTTGAAAATCCCATTTTTTTTAGCTGGTATGTCCATAGACATTTTCTTTGGGGTGGAGAATATTTCTGTTCAATCCTATGCATGGGACTTAATCACATAAAGTCAGATTTCTAGTATATTAGTATATCTTGTAACAGTGCAACAGTCACCCATTCATCAAGCTCAATGAAGCATATTTAAGTTTTCTAGAAACTTCCCATTCATGTGATACTGAATTCTTGACTATTCATAATAGTAAAAACAAATGAAGCCCTTTCAGACAGCAGATGCTGTACAGGGAGACCTGGTTATTTAGAACAGGAGTGATTTGGCAGACTCAATATTGTTCGTTAGAGGGTTATCCCACATAGGAGGTAATTCAAAAGTCATATTTTTAAAAAAAAATTTTCTGTGGATTCTCCTCCTTCCTCAGCTGAATGAATTGAAAGTCCGAATAGAGACCCATTGATTATTCTGGCCTCAAGGATCATGAAAAGGTTAATTAGGGACTGATAAAAAGTTCTCTGGGGCAGGGGTCACATCTTTGTATGTATTTGCATCCTGACTAATGCAGTGCCCATCTGAGCCTACTGGGGCTGTGGGATTCTTCCATAATGTAAATAATATTAAATTGCACTTTAGAAAGTGGCAATTTTTATATCTTTACCTTTTTAAGAGCTGTGTCCACATTTCTAGGGTGATTTGAATGCAGCAAAAAGGTTAGTTTCTCATTTTGATTCCTTTAGAAGGTTGTCATCAGGGAAAGAGTTCTCCTGTACTGACATAATCTCAGACTTAGCAAGGAGCCCCATGGATCAAACCAGCATGCAGACAGAAATGCTTATGGATCTTCTGGGTGTGTTTAGATTTTTTTCCTCGTTGGATCCAAGGTGCATGAAGTGGATGTACCTGAAGAGGTGAGTGCATCTTTCCTCTTACCCCACTGAGATGAGCTTGGAACCATGAACCTGGAGGTCTTATGGGAGATCTGTCCCTGCATCTTCTCCTTGGCAACTATCTGTGTTTTTCAGATTATTGAGGGGATGAGGGCCCTGTCCATGGCATGCAAACAGCTCTTGTGGTATCTGACAAGTGCAGGTATCACAGATATTTGATGGTGGCATGGTGATGGGGAGGGATAGTGTGAAATAAGTTACTGTAGGTGTCTGATACTGTAATTTCTTGGTGTTCCTGGTCACTCTTTGCAGAATCACAAGTTTGTGGTTTATGTGCCCCTATGAAGGAACAAACAAAAAGGATCATTGAGCTTTTTATGAGAAGTCTTGATCCTCCTGCTTCCTACGTTAAAGATAAATAGGACAGCGAGAGAAGCAAATTGTAACAATTAGTATAAAATAATAGCTAGGGAGTGTGTATCTGCCTTTCCCAATGTTTAAATTTACTCTGAAAATATTCCTAAAAATTCAACATCTACTGGCTGAGTAGGGGCAACCTTATGCATCTCTGTTCATACAGCTGATTTGTAATCTCAAAAACATAATTTGACCTTTTAGTCATCAAGAACTGATGTCCGTCACAGGTTTATCAAACAGCTTTATTCTTATTTTAGTGATCAGTGACTTTTTTCTGCCTTTTTCCCTCTTCCCAATCCCACAAATATTTGCCCAAGTAGCTAATTTTCTCTTGATTCTCTGCTAAATTAGTCGTGTCTACTTCTCCTTAGCTCTGGTGCAAAAAATATCCCCAAAAGTGAGAAGGTCAGCAATTTTCAAATCAAGATTGAGCCATCACCTTTCTTTAGATACATCCCCCATATCTTTTCTGTGGCTTTAAAGCAAAACACTGTGAGCTTTATTCCTCTTTGCTGTTTGTGTTTTTCCCATTCCTGCAGGTTGCAGTGTCTATGTGCAATATGCCAACGGAGTCTGAATTATTTTGTCATCTGGGCCAAAAAGTGATTATAGATTGCATCCGCTGGCAAATTTGGCTCGTTTTCCTGCTTTCCTTGAAACTGAATGTGCCCAATACACTGGGAGAAGACCCCCAGTGGGTCTGGCCAGCCACAGGCCCTCCAGAACATTCCAAGGCATGAGATAATAGGCTAAAAAATCCAATGCTGGTCATGGCTTGTTACTTAAACACAAGCTATAACTTGGTCTCTTCCTTCTCTTCTCTGCTAAGGGGATTTGAGTAAGATACGGGAAAGAAAATAAAAGTGGCATTTTCTACAGGAAATGGCCCTCACGAATATGTCTCTGCTAATAATTACAGAGCTGGTTTTATTTTGTTCAATGCACTGCTTTAGTTTTGGATCCACATCAAGAGCAGCATATGCTCTCCAAACTAAAATATGTGCATATCTGATTTTTGACAAAAAAATTATTTAATTGATCTCTTCCTACCCTCTCCTCTCCCCCTCCTTCTCTTCCTGTCTTTTTTGCCCATTTCTTTACTAATTCCATAATATAGTAAGCCCCCTATTATGAAAGAAATCCGAATTAATTTAAATACAAAATATAAAGAATTAACCTTACAGCAAAACAGATAACAGAAAAAAGAGATAGTTTTTTCTCTGTCAAGTGACAGCCTTCTCGTTTATTATCATTTTAACAAATTAAGTTGCAAAATTGGCATTATTTCAGAACTGTACAAAATGTAATGACTCTATGAAATATATTGAATTTTTCAAGTATTAAAAATCCCTTAGTTTTGAAAATGAGTCACTGGAAATGATCCTTAAGGATCCAAAGTTTTTTGTGCCATTTCTATACTATGCCTGCACAAAATCTAATGGCATTTGCTGAGTTAATCCTGGATATTCCATTGTTTTGGTATTTGTACTCTATTAGTTAAATACAACATGTTTGAGAAAATCAAAGGGAAGAGATGTTGTTAAAACAGGAGAAAATATTTATCCTTTAGATGTAAGAAATACTTGTCACCCAAAATAAATCTGGCTTAAACTCTTTAAGTCTTAAATAAGTCGGAAGTTAAAATAAGTTTTCAGTATTAAAACCCTCTCCCCCTGAAAGTGTGTATTTGCATGCGTGCATGCACATGGGTGTGTGTGTGTGTGGAAGAGAGCTGCATGCACTAAAATTAGCTTCTCCTGAACCTTGTTTCAGCAGCCTCGAGAGCTGACATGCCATGGCTGCCACACAAACAGATCTGAATGATAAAGATATCATGTTGTGTGGGACTACCCAGGTCTAGAAAACAGGAGGATGAACTCCACCTGTAGTGTGTATTTCTTTTTTTATTTTTTTATTTTACTGGTGGATGTGCAGAAGCCCAGGGGACAGTGTAGGGGTAGCTGGTGGGGGCAGTTGCAGAGGCTGCAACACAGGGCATGGGAAGAGCATTTCCAAAGGGGACAGAGAGTGCCAGCTGAGGTGGGAAATGCTGCTGTCTAATGTTCCAACAGGGTGGAAAGGAAGCCAGGGAGAGTCAGAGACCCCCAGGATAGAGGCTGCACTCCCATGAGGTCATCATCATAAATGTTATAACTCAAAAATACGAGTTCTTGTCAAAAAATGAAAAAGATGCATGGGTGTGGCAAGAGCCACATGAATGTTTCCCCCTCAAGCTCTCTCTCTTCTGGCCTATCTGTGCATTGTGTCACTTCAGCTGTCCCTGTGCCATGGGTCACTTGCTAGAAAATTGGTGCAGCTGGTTCTGCTGCCTCGGTGTGCGCACGATAATCTCGCCATTTTTGCTCAGTCCTTGCCAGCATTTTCTCTCCCCAAGCCCTCCAGAAGCATTACCTGCTAACATGCCTTTCCCAGTACCACCTCTGCTCTTGTCTCTGCCGCGCCTTTGCCTGTCCTTCGAATACATCTGTGTCTTTGCCCTCCGAGAGAGTGCCCTTTTTTCTGTTGGCAGCCCTTGCATAGGTGCAGTGTGCTGTGCTGCCTCTCTTCTCTGTCTCACTCTATTCTCTTTCCTGCTGATGAGACCCATGTTGCTTTGGCAGAAAAACTAAAATACAGTAGTTCATCAATCCAAAATCCACGATGATGCACTTGTCTGACAGTGGGGGTTTGCCTGAAGGTGATTTTGACTATGAGCTTGACTCTTCTCTTTAAGGTAGAAAAGAATGGCAAGACTTTATGTCTAATATAGATTTTACAAAGGATTTTTTTAAAAGCGTGTCTTTATTGGTGGGCAGTGTAGAGAAATTGCTTGATTTGAGAAGATATGGGGAAGAGCATTGGTGCTGGTGCCAGTTCATGTCTTCAGTTTAGAAACGGTGAGCACTTTGTATCTCATTCTCAGGGGACACAGGGATTCCTAGTCCAGGAGAAAAATGACTGTTACAACTGGTGCCACCAGGGCTGGTTTCCTGCAGCATATCCAAACTAGAGAGAGGTGTGGCTGAAGGAGAAATGCCTGAGTCTTTTATGGTTTTTCAAATGACTCTGGAGAATCTCATATGACATTATAAGGGGCAAAAGTTCATCTATTACAGCCATGGTAACAAAACACATCAGGATGGGGCAATGAGAGGTTTGGGAGGGAATCTGCTCCCCTTCTTCCTGTAATCCTCTGTTTAAATTAAAGTGTTGTTGAAAATTCAGTTTTAAAACCAAGCTAATCTTGATCTTCTGTATAAGCATTCCTCCTGAGCTTTTTGGTAGCATAAAAACTGACCTTGGTGTCCTTGGGTAAAATCTATGTTCCTTGCAATATTGAACATGATGGTCCTTGCCCTGCAGGCTTCTGCTCTTCACACTAGCAGTGTGTGTATGCCATCAGCACTGAAATAATGGCAAGTCATCTGGAAGCCCTCTGGAATCACTTTATCTTAAAAGGTTGTATATAAGAGTAAAAAAAATGAAATTGAATAATCCATTTGTAACTTCATCTGGAAAGGGTTGGAAACCTATAGAGAACAGACTTGTAAAGATATTTGTGCTCTTCTCATTCTGGGTAGTGATTAGTGTGCCATGTTTGTATCACTTTTACAGCCAAGCGATGCCTAAAATCAAACTAAGCCGTAGCAACAGCAGAGCAAACATCAAGGTAGGGCTGATCTCTGAGCACGCTGATGGCTGGGAGAGGAGCCCGTGCTTGCCTTGAAGTTCCAACATCAAAGATGACGAATAACTCCCTTCTCAACATTCCAGTTTCTCACATCATCTGAGTATCCTTTGGCAGCAACAGTTGGCCCAAGCCTTGGAGCAGCAGCTGGTAAGTCCAGAGGCAGAACTGTGATGCCCGTGGCATCAGATGTACTGGAAACCCTTCTAAACTCTATTTTGAAGTTTCAGCATTTGTGTGGACCTAATTATAAGACACAGATTCCAATGACAGGCTGTGTGTCTGATTATGCATGGTGGCAGGGCTTATACAAGGGCTGAGTGGTTACTGGCTGCTCTTTAAGGAGAGGACGTGGCTGGCAGCACAGGGAGACATGATACGGGCTTAGTCTGTGACCAGGCCAGGAGACTGAACTGCAGCTCAGATGAGCTTTCCTGGCTTCTCCCTTGGTTTGCTGTATGGCATTGGGCGAGTCCCTTAACTCCTCTGTGCACAAGTGGTCCCGTGATTAAAACGGTATTGCCAGCACCTGCTTGAAGGGCTGATGGGGATTTGCATATGCCAAGTACGTCAGGGTCTCTATTGACTCGTGGAAGCACATGCACATATGTGTATATGTGGCTGCCTTTTACATGTATAATGCATCTATTTAATATCTGTCTATCTATGTATATAAAATAGATGTGCCCACCCATACACACCTATTGCGTGTATTTGCATGTGCGAATGCACCCGCAAAAACTTTTGGTTATGACAATATAATCTTATTTCATTGAGTCACCACATCCGAGGACTATTTCAGTGTTGTGAAGTGAGCTCCACTTATTCCAGGTCCTGGCTTTCAGAAACCAGTCAGCTCACACCTGTGCACACCTTCTCGGTCATCTCAGTGTGCTCCCTGCTGTTTTCTGGCACATGCCGGTGCAGCGGGTTCTCGGGGAGGTGTGTGCAGGGTTGGAGCCTGTTCTGACACTACTTTTAAAAGTCTGAACATAATCATTTGATGTAGCTGTTCAGCGTAGCAGAAAAGCTCACAATTCACTCATGCCTAAGGACAGTAGTATTTAAAAATCAAGAATTTAGCTTTAGAAGTGCCTTAAGAATGACTAGGAAATTGAAGGCAACCTTAGCTATGGAAGACCCTGGGATTTGCAGTGTAGAGGGGCTTTGTGGTAAGTGACTGCTTGGACTGTGAAGCCTTGGTACAGTGGGATGAATTGTACCATCATTTATACTGGTAAAATCCCTCATCATAATGGACAGGGCTCACTGGCATAACAGTTCTTGGAGCAAGAGTGAAATTAAAACTATGGCAAAACTCTGGAGTGCTTAAATATTGTTTTCAGAGGAGTCAGGATGCCAGTAGATCACACTAAAATTTGTTTATTGGGTCATTTAGATGTGAATCTTTAAAGCAGTGTCTTGGAATTAAGTAACTTAAATTTCAGTGACAATTTCAGCCTAACTGCTCCAGCTTCTGAGGAAAACTTCAGTCTGATGCTTTAGCCATGTAAAGTTCAATGGCTCCTCTTCTGTTACAGGTGTCAGTGAACAATAATAATAATAAAAAAATTGAGTTGTTCAATGCTGAATCTACCAAGGATTCTTATTATACATTTATAAAATAAACCCTAATGGCTTTTTGGAGTGGTTATGGTGTAGTCTGTCAATGTATATTAAGATTACTATGATAGCACATAGCCTTTATGATAAAAGCATGCAAATTAACATAGAAATCTGCAGAACTTTGCATATTTTCCTGTAATTTAATACAAACAGATCCAGATTTACAGAACCATGTGCACAGAGATCGTGTGTGCACATTTTTTGTGTGTGCATTGCTGACCTTAAGCAGGAGAACGAGAGAGAGGAACAGGTCACGTGGTTCAGATCTGCGCTGAGGTCTGCGGCTCCGCGTGCCAAATGAAACACAAGGCGACTTTTGATGGCCAAGTGAGCCATCAAAAAGGTTTTTTAATGGAAATGCTGTCACACTCTTAAGTAGAGTACTGCTGCCAGGCATCACATCAATAATGCAAACTTTGGAAGACAATCTTGCAAACTAAATAGCCAAGAATTCTGAAGTATTTCTATAAAGAAAAGAAGAAAAAAAGGTGATCATTATGAAGAGGGGGGAAAGCCATCAACTGAAATTTAATTTTGCATTCAGATTTATTATTGCTGTCTGTTCCCAGTGCTGAAATGCCTGTTTACTTGCAAAGGACAGTTTCTTTCCATAATGAATCATAGTAACACTTAAATTAAGCACAGTAAAAGAATGGTTAATGTCATAACACGCTGACAATTTAACCTGGCCAATATTTTTATTGCCTTGTACAATAAACCTAACAGAGCACAACTTGCTTTTTGACTGGTGGAAAATCGGTTATGAACCGCCAGGGAATGACCAATTTTTCAAATGCAGCCATTCAGTCACACTATAGCCACTAATACTTTTTTTTTCCTGTACACTATTGCTGTTATAATCTTTTGAGGATATTTTATCACGGCAATAACCTCCTCAAAATCAGTCTTTACTGCAGTTAATGACTGGACAGCTGGAGCATTAACTGGCCTTGGCTTTGCCTCTAGCCATTAACTAACAAACCAGTTGTTATCTGCAGGTAACAACCAATTTCTTGTAGAATTTTCTTGATAAAGTGTCTCACTGGATAAAAGTTGTGGGGATTTTTCCCCCTTCTTTCCTCAGCTAAGAGCTAGCAGTTGTGAGATAACACACAGAAAAAGAATTGCAGAGAAGTAGCAGCAAGTAAGAGCGTTGTGAAATAAGTTAAATTATAAACCAAAATCCATAAAGCGTTGATTGTTTACTCCTGCCAGAATTTTAGTAACATTAATAAAAGATTGCTCTGTTATGTCTTGGTCACTTGGGTGTGGTGCATGGGCTGAACTCGGGAGTGGGCTTAGGGGGGCTGTGTCGCGGGGCAGTGCACGGAGTGGTCCCCTGACAGCATCACCACATGGCACAGCCCTCCCCAGGGCAGAGAGGAGACAACAGCAGGGGCATGGCAGCTGCTGGCCATTTAGGCACAGACAGAGGTAAGAACGTGGAGACTGGTTTCAAAGTGCCTTTCATCTTCTCAGCAGATATCGAATGAAGACACCAGTTTAATTCTGTATATGTTATACTTTATGAAATGGGTATTATTTTTGAGGGCCTTCATAAAATTTTAGCCTTTTTGCTTGCAGTTCGAAGTTATGAAATGTTAACCTCTGTTTTGTTGCACCATTATTTTAAAAGTAGGGTTAGCAGATTCAGATGAAATCAGTACATTACCGAGGGCTTTAAAGCGGAGATCCACGGCATCGTTAAATAGAAGCAGAATAAGTAAAATGTACAAAGGAAACACCCATAAAAACCCAAGCTCTATCATGCCATAAACAATGATGTTTTAAAACTCTTAATAGGCTTAATAACAGTTTATTATTTTACCTTAACCCTTTTAAATGCCTTGTTTTTCCAGCTTTTATCTTGGTGGTACTGAGCTGTTAATACCACTTCTTAAATTTTCCCCTCTAGGTATATTTTCCAGGAGTGAATATGAAGAAAAAGTAAATGCAGCCACGCATTTGCTTTTAAGAAACACAGTAGGCACCATGCCCAAAACCCTTCCCAGGCTAGGCTGTGGGATACAGCAAATATCTTGCATCTCTAGTACTTACAGAGGATTTCTAAAACTGAAGGTGAAAATCCTGAATCAGTAGGAGCCTGAATGACAGGTCAGTGTCTCCCAGGGGTCAGGAGCCTCCCACAGTGCCTGGGTTTGCAGCCTCTCTCATAGCTCCCATCTGCCCCACACACAGGGACCAGGGCTTGCCCTCCCTCCACTGTGGATTTTTATGTGTTTCCAGATGTTTCCACTGGAGTCTTTTGCAAAACATTTTATTGTCAACCAGAAATAAAAAATTAATAACAACCAGAATTTCTAACCAGAGAGTCGACTTCAAATTATGTTACATTTTGAAATTATTTTAATCTGGGAAAGTTTGGGGGATTTTTGGTGGTAAGGGTTTGTTTTGCACTTGGAATTACAGTGCATTTTGTGCATATGCAAGTTGTTCCCTTTCTTTTTGGTATCCATGTAGAACTGGATCATGCTATGGGAGATTTCCTTTGGACATTGATATAAGAATAGACCCCCTTCACTGCATGTGTACTAGCTACCAATATTAGTTGAAATTCAAGCATTTATAGCAATTTGAATGGATCCGAGGATTTTTAAATCATTCTTAATTTCATATGCCTACTCCTTTAATCTCTTTCAAATTACTGAAAATGTAAGGCATTCTAAACATTCCTGATCATTCTTCACTGCTTTGGTCACATAAAGCCAATCTTTTCCAAAGTTAAGCACTTAAAAATTTGAAGTACTCCAATAAATTTAAATTGGCATATTCTGTGCATATCAATTGAGAATTATTAGAGCATTAGTGCCTAGGAGTGATGGCTGAGGGCATGCAAACCAGTTCATACATTGATTTTTAATGACTTTTTATTGATTCTGTGCTTTTTAAACTTGATACCCTTAGGTTGCCTCTTACATAGAGTTAACAGGTTTGTGATGATACACAGAGTTCAGAAGAGGCATGGTTTTCCTCTTACACTTTTTCGTTTATCTTTATGGCTTATTATTATAAATTGCTCAGATGCAAATAGCAAATATACTTGGTCTGTGGCTTTAAAAGTGGTGATTGTCTCTTTAAGAGGATATGGCTCCTCATGTTTCCCTGCCTTATCTGTAGACCAGATTTCTGTTCAAACCTTTAAGGGTCTCTCCTTCCCTCAGTGTGAGCACACAGTGCTCACCAGCAATGATGGATGCTCTAGACCTGCCCTGACAGGATTCTTAGTAATTTTTAAATGGAAATCTTAATTTGTCAGGCCAAAATATTGCAGGTGTCATAAAGCACAAAGTGAAAACGCACCTTAGTACTTTTACATTTTGAAAATGGTTCATTTATATTATGAATACAGACCTCTGCTCCTTATGTCATTCGACTGCATTTATTAATACTTTGGTATTAACCTATTAACCACTGCATTGTCACCACAACCTGCACTGGTGCTAACTGGGGCAAGCGGTATGATACTGGGGAGTGCCCTCCTTTGCAGGAGGAGGAGGGCTGGGGATGGTGCACAGGCTCAGAGGAAAGGCTGGGACACCATTTGTGGCATGGCTGGCACGGCCTGGGCTGGCAGGCTGTGGAGGGGTGGGCGGTGGGGGCAGCTGCTGGCAGCCTGGGGACGTGTCCAACCGATGGATCAGGAAGGCTCAGGGAAGCACCACTCTGAACCAGTTACACCACCACCCTTCCTTGGGTGTGAGATGTGCTCTTTCCAAAGTTTTCCTATGTGGGTCATAACAGGACAAGTGAGAATATTTCTAATAGATTCAATTCTTGTGGGTTTTTCAGTACTTCTCCCCTGCTGCTTGGGCTGTGTTGTGTGAGCTTTTTCGGGAGGCAGTGATTCCAGTTTCATTTTGTGGGGAACCAAATGCTCACACTGCATGGCTGTGATGCTTTTGCTTGTAATTCCCTTGCTGAGGCTTGTGCCAGGAAGCCTGGTGACCATCAGACGCAGGTGTCCCTCTCTCCCCCCGCCCCAAGATCCCCTCTGGCTGCGGTTAAGGCACGTAGCAGTCTGAGGAGACATTAATTGCTGTTAACTGCGATGGGCGCTTCTGTATTTGGGCTTTGTTTAGGGCAAATTCCTCTGCAATTGCATTGTTAGAATCCACGGGTCTGTTAAAGTCGGAGTTATTAGGCCATGTGCTTTCTGTGTGTTGTCACAGTCGGAACAGCACCAGTGTAAACGTCTGCGCTGGGCAGGGGAAGTGTTAAGTGAAGAATAAAAACAAGCCCAAATTCCCATTTGGAAACTGCATGCCTCAACAAATACCACTGTTCATAGCAAGTTATTAGCTTCTTGGTTGTAATTCTGGTCCTTTTCTAAAGGGAGGTGGAAAAAAGCATGTAAAAGAGATTTTTGACACTTCACGGTGTATTGAATGAACAGCAGAAAGCTCCCCAGTCTGCCCGTTCCCATTTACAGTTTGGATGTGGCTGAGGTAACACTTTTTCTCCTTTTCCACGTGATTCCCCATGTTTTCTGGTGGCAGCACCCTAGACGCCCCAGAATGCACATGAATAACACACCTTCAAACTACAAACCTGAAATGTCCCTTTTCTCAGGCCAGTGTGTATGAGGCACATGTAGGAGACCTTTTTGTCCTCCCAGATACGAAGGAGGTGTCTGTCATGGGCAGTGCCAGTGCTCACTGCTGAGTGGGAGCTGCTCTTTCTCCACAGGGTACCAAGGAGGGGAGGATAGGATGTCCTGGGGGACAGGGCTGACCCCCCACACCGGGGGCTGGCAGGGGTTGCCTCCCTGACGGTGTGATGAGGAAGTGGGAAGTAGTTAAATGCCCTCTGGGAAGTTTAGGGGAGTGTTTGCTGGTGGACTTGGCTGAACTGAACTTCCACGTCTGTATCTGAACTGAACATCCTGAAGTTTGCTTATTACAGACCATCCACTCTGCACTGTTACTGCATGCGGCTGAATTTCTGACAGCTTCCAAATCTGAAACGTCCCTGTTTTTCGCAGGCCAGCTATGTCAGAAGGACCTGCAAGAAGCCTTTTTCTCCTTCTGAATGTACAGTCTTTCCCTTCTTTTGTTTTTGCTATGTGCCTTCCAGAATTAGAAGATTCAGAGTGAGAAATGTGATTTATATATTTATTTAGAAGCCACTCGAAGCAACAGCACATTTACTAGCTTGGTTCATTTTTACAAATCTGATTCATTGCTTATTAAACCAATGGAAATCTTTCCATTGTTTTCAGCTGGTTCTGGCTCAGAACTTCTTGGTGCTTGACAGTATTTAGTAGGAGCTGAAAGATTTGAACTTCTAAATCATGCTGTATTACGGTTTTCTGCCATGCCTGTTTCTTAATTATATACATAATCCCAGTATCTGTTGCTGTGTATTTCTGGCTGAGCAGTTTCTGTTTAGTTAAATTTTCACAAGTATGGTGTTATGAAACAGTTAACCAAAATACCATCAATATTATATTTGTCAAAAATGAGAAACTAAATATTGAGATCAGTTTTATCCATTCATTAGTTTATGGACACCGAGTCCTCTGAGGAATGTCACAAATTCCCTTGCTGTCTCTCAGTGCTAGATTTAGCATTTGGATCTTTGATTTACTGGAAAGATACATTAAAAACTGATACAGTCAGACAGGTCCCAGTGGGGTGTACATCTGTGTCGGCTTTTACGTCACAGTTCTTTCAGTCAAGATTTGGCAGTAGGTTATTTTATCCAAAAAGTCGTTCTGGAAGGTGCCACGCGTTTTTCATAAGCGCGTAGCGTCTCTTCCCCGTGAGCGCGGATCCACTGCCTCAGCCTGTCCAGCACGGCTCCCTCCCACCTGTGCGCGTCCCCGCCACGCGCTCGTGTCCCCGAGCGTCACCCTCTGCCCCGCTCCGGGCTGTGCCACGTGCCCAGGGGCTTCGCGGGAGCCAGCGTCGTCCGGAGAGCGCTGGGAGCTCCCACAGCCGCGATACGCTGCAGAACTGTTTGCGTTTTTAGCAAAGTTCAGTGTGATCGTGTTTTATTCTTGTATATTGACTTTCTAAATATATTCCAGTAGCTGTCATTTCCCTCAGGAACCTTTACTGAATCCATGGATTTAGAGTTACTATTATAACATATTACAGGACAATTAATTTGTAAGCACTGTAACCTGTCCTAGAAAGCAGATTCTGAGAGGAATACTTTTATCCTTATAATTTAATGTATCATGTAATGAAAACTAATCTGTGTAGCTCAAATTCAGACATTAAAACAAGTTAAAAGGGTCAGTATATACAATAAATTTCCCTTTGCCAATTTACTCAGTTAATTTAGACATTGCCTTTTCACTTAACTCATTAAAACTTTCTTGCCAAGTTTACTTATCTGTGTTAAGGGTACAATTAATATTATAATTTTTAATTATCCACTTGGTTTTATCAGAGCCAAAGTGTTTCCTTAAGTGTGAATATCAAAATAGAGCCTATATTTTTTAAGAAAGTGAAGCTCTGCAATTTCACTAATTCCTTAGTAACACAAATATTTGTGTATCTTTCTCCTTACTGTTTATGCATCAATAGTTGTGTTGTTTTGTTTTATTTTATAACCTTAGCATAATATACTACTGAAAGCTATATTTTGTACTACTTAATTCTGTACCACTCATTCTGATTTATGGCATCATTTTGTTTCCAGCTCACTCCTTATCTTCAAAAGGCTTGATCCAAAACTCATCAAATTCAGAGGAATAGATCCCAGTGGGCTTTGGATTAGACTAGTAGGGTGAAATTGTGGACTTCATGAAGTTTGCATTACATGTGCAGATATGCAGTACTGAGATTACTTGATAGATTTCTAATTCAGCTTCTTCTATTTAGGAGCAGGTTCTTGAGAATCCTGGCCATGCACTTGAAATTTAAGAGACCATTTTAGTTGCATATATTCATCCATTTTCTTACTATGACATTTGAGAATACATTTATTTGCCAGTTTGATTTTATCATCATTATGGAGGGCTCATGTTTCTAATTTCTCCTACAGTCTCTTGAATTGTTAATGTTAACTCCTACTGAACCCAGCCTTGTTTCCTAACAGAGGGATGCCATTCTGAACTGGTATTGATGCTGAGCTGTTAAAAATACTTTCTTTCAGGAATGACAGGTTTACAAGTCATAATAAAGGACAGCTCATCACTAAAGTACGGAAAGGAGTTAAAGCAGAAGACACTTGGTAAATAATATTACAAAGTATTTATCTTGTTATTTCTTAGTTATAGATGTACTGAGTGATAAATACAGAATTATGAAATTGATTTAAGTTCTTCAGTGCAGAAGAAGCTGTTTTGTCATCTTCAGTGCTCTTGCTTTTCTTTTTCACCTGACATTGTTAAATTGCAACACCCTGGACATATCTTCCATTATATACCAGCTAGAACATTCCTGGGTTTGCCATTAACTTGATAATTCCTAGTATTCTGTCTGGCTATGTATACAGACTGCTGCACACGAGATCCATATTATTAAATAAATACAGAGGGAGCGCGTTGATACGAAACGATTGTAACAGATACTGGTAGATAATCATGTGTGCTACCAGCTACCTTAAAGTGCATTTGTGACATATAGCTGTGCTGCCTGATCCATGGCTATTGTGCAGCTGATTAGCTGTGGTGAGCAATTACGCATTCCCTTGTATTAACTACACTGTTTAACTACACTGTTTCCACCAATCAGTATGAAGTATGCCAACTTTGTTTAGCCTGTGCACTTGTGCAATGATGAACAAGTAATGCATAAAACAAACCCTCCTACCTAATCAAACATTCCTCAGAGATTTGAAAACAGAAACAAAGGGTAAATCCATTCACAGATTATAATGGTAAAACAAAATAAAGTTTGACATATGTATATGGAAACTATGAACACATGATATGAATATTTTTTTAAACAACAACATGTTTGAATTATTAATAAATGCAAAAAAAATGTTTTAACACAAAATGGAACAATTGGAAGGATGTATTTCTTCAGAAGCACGAGGATCAGGAAAGATTTCTATTGAATATAAACGGTGGTTTTTTTCCCCTCTTACTTTCCATTTCAGCCTTTTCAAATGTCTCTCACATAGTTGTAGTTGGGAGAAGTTTCCCTTTGTCATCCCTGAGCCTGCAGTACAATCTTCATTCTCCAACTATATACTAAATGAAGTTTGTTAACCCTCAGCGTGTGAAACCCGTTTTTCTCTTCTTGTCCTAGGGTGTTAGGTGTTGAGGACAGCTGACAAGCAGTCCTTTAGGAAGGACTGCAGAGCTATCCAGGAAAGGGCTTACATTTAATTTTGCCATATATCCTGGCTGCCAGGTTATTTGATTTTAAGATAATTAATGGATCTCTTTATGGGTATACTTTTTCATAGTCATCAAGAAAGCTCAAAATATTTGATAAGAGTGATTTTATTGGAGAGTAGTAAATATTGACAGAAGGAGATACCAGAAAGTTCAGGGAGTTCTGGATTTATTTTCTCTTATCATTAGATTTGAACAAGCACAGTGCTCATAGATTTGAGGGGGACTGTGATGAGAGACCACTGTAGGCGTTTTCACTGGTGACTACACATTAGTTAGGGGCTTTCATTCTGCCCTTCCCTACACTTCTTATTGGATTTTGTAGCTGCTGGGTGAACAGATAAAGCAAAAAATACTCATCAGTAGAAATGCCATGTATAAATAAAATCCTAAACTGAAACCATCATAAACAATTCAAAGTAAAGACAACAGAGTCTTTAACATTGAGCCTTTAGGGGAAACAATGTGAGGGAACAACAATGCCAACTTTAACTTTGAATTCCCAGATGTGCATTGGCTTGTACCCCAACTTTAACATTAATCAGAAGCTTCTCTGCATTTCATCTCCTCATTTGCAAAAAAATCTTTGCTGAAAGGTTATATAAAACTCATTATTTACCTGAGTGACCAGAAAGGCTCTCAAAGTGCCATTCCAAGCTCTCGGGTGAATGCTTATTCATAGTTTTTTAATAGGCATTCATTACCTGATGGATTGGAAAGACTCTTTTCGAACCAGTTCCTGTCTATTGGTTAAATACAGATTGATAACTTTTTCTTAAAAAGCTTATTATTAACCAGATAAGCTCATCACCTTTGGATTTCTAAAGTGGTGATTAGTTTTAGCTTCCAAGGGTTTATTCAAGATTTTCACTGGTGTAACTTGAATTTTGCCCAGTGGGCCATATTCTGGAAATTAATTACAGTAGTGCAATGCTTGCAAAACCCTGACTGCTGCAGCAACATAAGCCTGTTTGCACAAAGAAATACCTCAAACCTATATTGCTGCTCATATATTGGGTAGTCCAAGCACAGGGCATAGAGGAGGTAAAAGGGTGTAGCACATTTTAAAATTCCTGTGAGCTTGGTTGGAAACACATTGTTAGGCATATTTTTATGCCTAAAAAGACATAACAAGTCCTATTCACACCTCTGTGCAATTTGCACAGTCTTTGAGCTTCACTGATTTTGCTTGGTGTATCATTCTGCTTTTGGGGATTTGCTTCTAGCTTAAATTACTGTGGAAACAGAAAAAAAACCCCCGCACAGTTTTTGAAAATGCAGTTTGGCAGTGTGGGCTCAGAATACCTCTATGGCTCCCATTCTTTGTGAATTGAGATTTACCCCATCTCGACTGTTCCTCCCCTGTTAGTGCCATAGGCAATGCTCCCTTGGCACGGCTCCACAGGTGGGCAGCTCCTGCTCCTCACCCACCTCTGCAGCTGTTAGCACATCTGTGGGACTTCAGAGAGACAAGTCCTGGCCAAAGAGGTGTAAAACGACACGGCCATACACGCTCGTGCCTTGTGATCCTTGAGGGCTCTTCCAGGGTCTAACTTGTGTCTTAAAATGATGCTCTTCAACAGCATTAGTTGATGCTTAAATCCAACATAAGGATGAAATGGAATGATAAGAAAAAAGGGCCATTAATTTGCAATGTTCCTGGAAAATGGGTAGGTTGTTTGAATTCTCTGGGGTTTCCATATAATTCCTAACATATTTGAATATTCCAAGCCTTGTTTGCCTGTGTTTGATATTTTTAATTTGCAGGGCATAAGGGTACCTGCCTTTGCTTCATCCTTTTCCCTATCCACTTTTTCTTTCATTCTTTAATTTTTAAGTTGGAAAATTCCATCCTGTTCACTTTTTTTTCCTCTGTGGGGTAAATATACATTGTTAGAAGGAGCGTTGACAACTCACTGGAGAGAACTGTCCTTTCTCAGCTGTTTAGGCAGAACAAGTTTTCAACCATCTCAGACAACTCCTATATTTTGGTGTTACTTCCCACTTGTTTCAGAGATGGTTTACCTTCAAATGCCTCTAATTATGCAAAGATGCTTTCCACAAAATAAAAAAAGACTCAAGTTTCTTATGCAAAATTAAATAATATCTGGGAAAAAACGTTTTTGGTTAAGCGAGAAAATTGCAAATAAATACCCAAAGCCTGAAAGCCCCTTGAGCTTAACAGAAAGGAAATTGTAAAGGTCATAGCGTTGGTGTTCTTTGACATCACCTTTGCTCTTGTAAAACTTTGGCGGAAGTGTCTATTTTAACTATTTATCGTATTACTTTTTAGGAAACCAGTTTCCCATTTGGTTAAGAAATCCTTACAATTCTGTTTAAAATAATGTAATCAAACCCAATCATACTGTTTGCCTCCCTCTGCTGGCTGTGCAGACAGCGTTAGTTGGCTTCTTGTGTGACCCTCTCATTCTGAGCCAGCAGGTTGATTATAGCAGTCTTCGTTTCAAGGTGGGTGAACACCTATATATGAACAGAATTATGGAAACAGGAAATTTTTAAAGATACAACAAGTCTTTGTTTTTGAGTCTTTAAATTATTAGAAACGTGGGTTTTGTTAAAGAAGGTCCCTCTAACCTCTCCTGAACTCACATTCTGGACTGGTTTAGGTGAGGACAGGAGAATCATGCGCAATTTCTTTGAAGAAAGGCCAGGTGCTGAGGTACAGTAACAGTATTTTGGCAGGAAAATGGCAAATCAAATCCAACTGTCCAAGAGGTCTAGATACGAGCAGAGCTGAACAAATCTTTGTGTGTACACACATCATTCAGGTGCTTTGCATTACACAGAGAGATCTTCACTTCATCAGTTTTCAGATGTTCTGCTCTGCACTGATGTCACTCTGTATTGATGTATATTTTTCAAATACATGTCATAGCCAGCTCAGTCCTTTGTCCTGCTCCCAGAGCCTCTGCAACTCTCCAGGGACGTTGCCTAAATCATTCTCAAGTGTCCAGTCTCCTGTGAGGATGTGAGATAGTCCTCTTTGTTTTATTAGCAATCTCAGAAAGCAATCGTGAAAAAGAACCTGTGGCACAGTACGGTGGAGCCTCCCTAGTGACAAAACCAGAGATATAATTTTCTCCTCCAGGAAATTATTTTTCATGTTCTTGAGCATCAGTTTAATTAGAACGTTTTGGTCCTGTGTCTGTACCTGTACACTCAGAGTGACCCTCTCAAAGGGCAGGTGCAGTGGCAGAGCTTGTGGGCAGAATGAAAACAAAAGAGAGGAGTGTGATTTTTGTCAAAGCTTTTTAGGGGAAAATAAAAAAATGGAGACACAAGTATCATTTGGAATTGGTAAAAACAACTCCTGGAAGCAAAGTAACAACACTGAATGTCCATTCCAGCTTTTCTCCGGGTATCTGTACCACACCATGCTCTCCTGGGCTGTGCTGAGACCCTCACGTGCGCTGACTCCAGCCCCACCTGCTCTCCAGTGCCCCTCTGCGGGACCCCTCTGTGAGACCCCTCTGCGGGGCTCCTCTGTGGGACCCCTCTGTGAGACTCCTCTGTGGGACTCCTCTGTAGGACCCGTCTGTGAGACCCCTCTGTAGGACTCTCTGTGGGACCCCTCTGCGGGACCCCTCTGTGGGACGGACTCCTCTGTGGGACCCCTCTGTGGGACCCCTCTGTGTGACCCCTCTGCGGGACCCCTCTGTGGG
>VWPU01015762.1:0-57338 GCA_013398955.1 Callaeas wilsoni | reverse complement strand
CCCCCCCCTCCCCCGCTGCCGCCGGGGCCGCCTCCCGCGGGCGAGCATCTGTTCCGCTCCGCTCTCTCGGGAGATCCGCGGACACACCTCCCGCTGGGACCGTGCCGAGCCAGGCCGGGCCATGGCCCCGCCGGGTCCCGGGGCGCTGCGCTGCGCGCTCCTGTGCGCACTGCTCTGCGCGCAGGGACCCGCTCCCACCCGCGCAGGTACGGCCGGGGGGCGCGGGAGGGCAAGTGGGGGCTTTGCAGCTTTGGGGCAGCTGAACTTTTCTGTGGGGGTTGTTTTATTTCCAGGGATTCCTCTCGCCCCCACGGGACTCGGTCGCCTGACCTTGGTTTGGGGGACAGGGACCCCTGCTCCCGCTCCCAGTCGTGCTCGGGGGGCTGGGACCCCCAAGGGCCAGGGGGGGTGCGCTGGGCTGCAGCAGGATAAGCGGTGTTCAGGGTCCAAGCTCCTCCCCAAAAAGTGTGGTGATCTCGTGGACCATGGTGGAGAGAGGGGAGCGGAGCCGTCATCGCCTTCCCGAGGTGCTGCAACTCCGGGCATTAATTATGCAAACCCCAGGCTTCCTTCTGCTCCCCTTCTCCCATCCCCCTGCTGCTGCAGGGAGACGTTTCCACCCTGACTTGTCCCAGCTGGACCCACGCATGTTCTCAGAGCACCCATGGGAATGGGGCTGGCCTCAGCTGGCCCCGCTGCCCCCCTTTATTCCCCCTCCCTCCCCACACCTGACGGCAGGAGAGAGAGTTGACAACGTTGGGCTCAAACGTCTGTTCCTGCGCCTGCCGCGATAAAAATAAATTATAAACCTGCCTAAAGCCTTGCGAACAAAGTCCTACTTTCCCATTGGTTCCCGGCAGGTCTCCAAATGCTGGAAGGAGGGGGCCCAGCGGCGTGCCCACCTCCCTCTCCCGTAGCCATGGCAATGGGGCCGCAGCATCTCCACTTCCCGACTTACGCCACCAATTGCCCCTTTGGCTTTTCCTGGGAAAGAGGGAAAGGGGCTTTTCCATCAGCAGCGCATGGTTTTTGGGGAGCCCTGAAAGCCGGGGGGCTACAGCTGGTCACTCCAAAGGGAAGTGGTGTGGTGGGAAGCGGTGGCGGCAGGAATGCCTTGCGCTTGTTCCGTCCCCTGGAGAGCCAGCCCGGGGGAATGCCAACCTCCAGCAGCCTCCTGCGAGCCCTGGGAGGAGGGTTTGCCCCTGAGAGCCTGGAAACACATCCAGCATGGGGAATGGCTCCCGGCTCTTTCCGGGATCCTGGAAAAGCGGGCGTGAGACGCAGCGAGGTGCAGGCAGGGCCCGGCCGCAGCTCGTAGCAGCCTCCCTCGCCGACAGTCAGCGCTGTAAATTAATGATGAGCGTGTGTGGGGGAAGAGCAGCTCCGCAAACACCCGGGTGACTCACGGCCTCACCGGGCCGATGGGAACGGGAGGTCCCGCGGGATGGCCTGGGTGGGCAGAGGGGCAGCACTGCTCAGGTAACCCCGACAAGGCTGTTGCTGCCACCTCATCTCATTTCAACCTCCACCAAAATAACCCAGATCCCAGCGCTAGGGCAGAGGGATGTTTCCTGCGTTGTGGATGATGGGTGAGCCCTGTGTGAACAGGATGGGTGCTGGGAGCTGTGGGGTGTCCCCTCCGTGGAGGGCTGGTGACGCTACAAACACCCCATTGGGATGGGGCTGTTGGGTTTAGTGCTGTGGGATATGCCTTCATCCCTCCTGCTGCATCACCAGAATTCCCCTCCATGGAGCTGGGGGTCCAGCCCCCACCCCACTGCCGGAGGGATGGGTGCTGGCCCTGACCTCATCACTCTTCCCTGGCTTTGGCAGGAGAGTGTGGCGAGCTGAGGTCCTGCGAGGTGTGTACAGCCAGCACCCACTCCCACAATGGCACCCACTGTGTCTGGGTGGGCTGCGGGACCCCCGAGGAGCCAGGTGAGTGGCTCGGCTGGGTGGGCACAGAGAGGGGCTCCCATCAGCCCTCCCCAGCCCCTGTCACTGGACCAGGGCCGTGCCCGGATGGTATTGGCACTCAGCACCCTTGGATGCCCATTCCCAGCTGGTTTCATGGTCAAGGTCCACCTCAGCTGTTTACAAAGCCCCTGTTTGTGGCTCTGCCCTGTGGGGGTGCAGCTCTGAGCCCCCACTCCCAGACCCTCAGATGGATGCCTACCCCTGGCAATGAAGCCTCCTCATCCCAAACCCTCAGGTGCCCAGGACATCCCTGGGCCCAAACACCATTGGCTGCACTGGTTTGGGATCCTCAGGAAAACTCTGCTCCCTCTTCCCGCAGAAACAGGGAGCTGTGTGCAGAGAGGGTCAGCAGTGCGGGAGGCCTGTGCACTCTACAACACCAGCACCCTGTGCCGAGGTAACCCCAGACCCCAAACCCCCCCAGACTCTCTGACCTTCAGGACAGAGGTGCTACTGTGGGTGCCAGGGCCATGGGGATGATCCCACCACCAGGACAGGGACATGGGGTGCAGGGACGTGTGGCAATGTCCCCAGTCACCCCTTTTATCCCCTTCCCTCTGTCCCTGCCTTCTCTAGCACTGAAGTTGCACACAGAAGAGCCTCCACGATCCCATAGCAAGGAGCCAGTGACACACTCCACAAGTAAGTGGGTCTAGGGAGGGGTGGGAGGCGGTGGGATGGGAATGCTGGATGCGCCAGGGATCAGTGACTTGTCCCAATAAGGCGTTTCCCTCTGTATTTCACATCCGTTTGGGAGGGATGAGTGGAGCTGCCCTCAGGGTTGGATCAATGGATGTGCCTGCTGCCCCAGGTCACAGCTCTGTCCCTGTCCCCTCTCTCTGCTCTGGGCAATGCCCAGATAGGGCTAGGGGGATCATGACACCCAGAAGCTCCCCAAGAACAAGCCCTGATTTCATCTTTGCTGGGAATTGCCACCTCCAGCCTGGCTGGGAGTGGAGAAGGAGCCTCTTCCAGTAAGTGGGAACTGGAGAGCGCTGGGCTAATTACAGCGGGTAACCGGAGCCTGGAGCCTGCTGAATTATTGATCCCACCGGGATCTTTTTGCCACTGGCTTCTTTCCTGCAGCTCCAGCTGCTCTGGCATGGGAAGGGGCTCAGCCCCTCCCAGCATCCATGTATTGGTGGGATCCATCCAAGCTGGGAGCCACCATTCCTCCCTGGGCAGCCACTGGGATCTGCAGGGACCCCAAATCCCCTCTCTTTGGTGGGCACATCTATACTCAGGGATGCCAATAGCACCCATAACTCCCCAAACATCCTGTTTTCCCTGGCCACCAGGGACCACCACCACCAGTGCCCCGCTGACGGGCAGCCCTGAGTTCCACCCGCCCGGCTTCGACACAGCGAGCTTCATCGGGGGCATCGTGCTGGTGCTCTGCGTCCAGGCTGTCGCCTTCTTCGTCATCAAGTTCATCAAGTCGAAGGACAGCACCTATCAAACGCTGTAAGGGGCCTGCACTCCTGCCAGCATCTGGGATGGAGGGGGGGACCCGTGCCAAGCCCACCCTTAAATTCAAGACTGGGGTGACCCTGGGGTGTGTCCTGTCTCTCTGCTGTGTTGTGTCCAATGGCTCTTTGTGCCAGTCCGTCCTCACCCTGCAAGGGACGATTTGGGAGATGGAGGGGTTCATGCCCCCCTGCCTGTCCCCTCACAGCTGTCTGGCTGTCCTGCCACCTCCTCTGTCTGTCACTGTCTGGCTGGGTCCTGGCTCTGAGCCCCATGGGGAGCGGGAGAGCCCCAAATCTGTCCCTCAGAGCTGAGCCAAGTGGTGCTCCATGCTCTCCCCGTGTCCCTGGGATTGCTGTGTCTAATGTGGGGGGCCATGCCCCATCTCTCTTTCCTTCCACGCTGCCAGAGAGGACAACCAGTAGGTTCTGGGTGCTGCCGGCAGTGGGGAGGGGGTGTCACCCCACGCCCCCAGAGCTTCACCCTTCCCTCGCACCTCCCCGGGCAGAGGAGGGGGCATGGACCCTCCCTCCTGGTTTGCATGACGGGTGTTTCCCAACTGGTTTTGCTGTTTTCTGTGATTTGTTAGGAAAGGAAGGGAAGGGGGTCCCCCCCTGCCCCCTTTCCAGCATGGAGCCCCTCAGGGGTGCAGCCCCATACAGCCCCTTCTGCCACCTGGGTCAGGTGTCCCCAGTGCCCCCAAGCTCACCACAGTGGGGTGCAGCCCCCTCACCCTGAGCATCCTTGACAGCACGGGAACTGCAGGGCTCCCAGTTTGGCCCCAGTTTGACCCTAGCTAGCACCCAGCAGTCCCCTTCCCACTCTCGGTACCCCCTGCCCCATTGCCTCCCCACAGCCTTGAGGCTCATGGGGCTGGGGGATCCCCTCTTCCCCTCGTGGACTCTTGGGTGCTTTTCCCTCCAGCACTTTGGCTGGAGCACCCAACCCTGCCCTGACACCTTCCTCATGCCCCCCCAGCCCCCCGTGCCCGCCAGAGGAGCGGAGCCAGGGCCTTGCTGTGTGCTTTTGCTGTGCCTCTGTGTGCTCTGGGGGGGCTTGGGGGACTCCCTCTCTCCCATTCTCTTTCTGTGTGCTGTTTTGGGGAGGGGGCTGCGTGTCGTGTGCTGTGGGGTGACACTTGTAGCTCGGGCTGCCCCCCATTAAACTCTGCGAGGTGGTGTCTGTGTTGTGTCCGGGGGGTTCCTGTGGCTGGGAGGGGTGCAGGGGATGCCCCCTTCCCACTGCAGGGGGAGTTCAGTGCAGTCCAACCCTTCCCCATGGTGTGGGTGGACACTGGGACACCCCCCTGCACACCACTCCCTGGGGGCCTGCGAGGGGCTGGGACCCCCAGGACCTTTCCTGCTACGTCTCTTCTCTGTCCAATGCACCAGGATCTGAGGTCCCTGCGCCTCCAGGCTGGGGGCGACGCTGTCCCCGTCCTCCCCAGGTGAAGAGGCCACTGCTGGTGCCACCCTGCCCGCGGCCAGCCTGTCCCCCCTGCTCAGGCCCCCCACACCATGACTATGCAAAGCTGGGGACACCAGGGTGGGACACATCACCCAGGCCTGTCCCCAGCGCAGTGCCTGGGGATGCTCCGGGGATTCGCACCCTCTGGCTGCTCCCTGGGGATGCAGGTGGGCGGGGGGACCCATCCAGCCCTGAATTCCTCCTTGGGCCCCCCACTCTGTGCTTGCCAGACACGCAGGGGACCCAGGACATCCAGGAATCAGAGGACACGTGGCCATGGGTGGCAGCGGGGGGCCCTTTGCTGGTCCCAGCCCCACACCGGGCAGAGCCCGAGCTGAAACGGGGGGGACAGAAACCAATAAAGGATTTTCCTGTAATTCCTGGTGTCTGTGTCATTGTCACCCGTCTCCTGTCACCCCATAGCCCCAGCAGTGGGTGCTGTCCTGGGAGATTTTGGTTGCAAAAAAACCTTTGGGGATTTGGCTGTTCCTGCCCACAGGGTGGCATTGGTGGGTGGCCCCAGGTGACTCCAGTCCTCCCAATGACAAGGTAAGGGGAACCAGTGTGGGTGTCCCAGTGGGACAGGGCAGCCCAGTATGGGGTATCCCAGTAAGAAAAGGGGCATCCTGGTAAAGCAGTGACCTTCCCACCCCACCCAGGGCTGTGACAAGGCCACTGGAGCCCCGGGGCTGCCACCCCAGGGGCTGGAAGGACGGTGACGGAGGGCACAGCCCCATGCTGGGAGCGGTGGGATGCAGCAGCTCCAGCCCCACAGCGGAGGGAGAAGTCAGGGTATGGCAGCCAGAGCAATAAACAGCCTCCAGATGTGTCCACAGCAATAAAAAGCTGCCAGATGTGCCCTCTGGTGCCACTTCATTGCTGCTGGAAGGAGAGGGCACAGACCCCAGCCCCCACTGATTGCCCAGGTCTCCATCCTTCAGATCCCACAGTCCCGCTGGCACCAGCGGCTCCTTGGGGGCTACACCCGGGGGACCAGGTTGGTCCGCAGGGGGAGCAGCGCTTCCACCCAGTGCCCGGGCTGCTGGAGCAGCTGCTTCCACACCCCCTGCTCCTCCGCCGTCGAGTCCATCCAGCCCACGGGCAGCCCGTAGCTGCTCCCTGCAGAGAGACCACCCCGTCACCCCCGAGCCGTGACGCTGGGGACACCCTGAGGAGCTGGGGGTCCCGTCCTCCTCACCGGTGCCCAGGCTGAGCCGGATGCCGCCCAGCTGGCGCTTGGAAAAGGCTTCGTGGTGCCAGAGGGTGAACTCGGCACATGCCTCGGCCAAGTCCTTGGCCTGGAAGCCGTCGTACACCATGGTGTGGTTAAAGAGGGGGTTCAGGCTCCGCTTCACCACCCGCGTCTTCTGCCGGCTTGCCTTGCTGTCATCCGGCAGCACGTAGCTGGGGTGACACTGGGGTGAGAGGGGGACCCCCCAGCAGCCCCTCTGGGTGCCCCCAGGGTGTTACCCCCACCCTTACCACTGCACAAAGGCGTCCACGGTGCCGCTCTGCAGTGGCATGAGGCTCTGAGCATCCTTCACCCAGATGTGCAGCTCGCCCGTGGGTGGCATCCTCCCTCCTGCGGGCCAGAGGGGTCAGGGGCACCCTGCCATGCCAGACCCCCCCTGGCTGCCCACAGGTCCCTCTCACCTTCCGAGCCCGCAGGGATGAACTTCAATGCCAGGTTGAGGTTGCCCCGGCTGGCGAGGCCGTCCGAGGGGATGGGCATCTGAGGAGGACAGGGGGTTACAGGGGCAGTGCATGAACAGGGGGGCTGGGGAGGCAAGAAGCTCACCCGTGGCTGGAGACTGAACCACTCGGGGCGTGTGTTTGCCCAGTCCCAGGCACCCAGCGCAACCTCCACCTCCCCTAGGAAGAGGTTCCTGCCCAGGCTGTCGTGGTGCCACACGGAGAGGTTCAGGGTCCGGCCCTGCAGGTCCCTCTTCTCCAGCTTGTACTGGTGGGGAGGGGACACAGGGTGAGATTATCCACCCCCACCCATCCAATCTGAACTGTAGGGACCCTCCAAATCCACCCCAAAGCAGGGTTAGAAACCTTGAGGGTCTCATTGAAGACGGGATCCAAGCTCCTCTTCCTCACTGCCGTCTTGCGCTTGCTGCGGTTGGACTTGTCTGGCAGCAGGTACGTCTTGATGTACCTGGGGCCAAAAAACGAGCTGGGTGCAGTGGGGGCCAGAGTGGGCATCCTCTGGGAAGTGCCACTGGGGCTTTGGGCACTCACGGGTCCGAGCGCTGCTTCTTGGCCTCGGCCAGCTCCCGGCAGCGCAGGACGTGGACCTGCAGCTCCTTCTTTGCTGGGTCGTAGCGCAGGGAGAACTGGACACAGCCCCGCACGGGCACCCTGCCCAGCTCCCCTTCACTGTACAGGCTCATCAGGCTCCCACTCAGCTGCGGGGGGTGGCACAGTCAGGGGGCTGGGGAGGTGCCCCTCACCCACTCCGCCCCAGCCCCAGTCCCGTACCGTGGAGGAGCTGAGGCTGGACACGGAGGAGCTGGTGCTCAGCAGGCTCGGGGCGCTGTGGCCGTTCTGTGGGGACAGCGAGTCTGCGGGGGCCTGATCCATCTGGGGTGTCTCAGGTCTCTGGAAATGCAAAGAGGGGTCAGCATCCCCCCCTTGTCCCCAGCCCCACTGAGGACACCCAGCTCCAGGCAGTGCCTGGTGCTTGGGTACAGCCCATGCTGTGCTGGCTTTGTTCAGTCCCCCCAGGTCCCCAAAACCCCATACAGCTGCCTCCAGACCCACAAAACCCCATACAGCCCCCTCCAACCTTGTACAGACCCCTCCAGCCCCCCAAGCTCATATAGCTCCTCCAAAGCACCCAACCCTATAGAGCCCCTCAACCCTTTAGAGCCCCCTCAAGACCCTACAGCTCTATAAAACCCCACACCCCTCCTCCAAAACCCCTTACAACCCTCTGCAGCTCCCTCAATCCCATACAGCCCCTCTCAATTCCATACAGCCCCCCCAACCCCTACAGCCCACCGCCAGTCCCCCATCCTACCTGCCCAGCATTGTGGCTGCTGCGTGCAGAGTCCAGCTCCTCCTCATCCTCCTCAGTGCTGGAAGAATCGAAGGAGTTCCCACCTCCTGTGTCACCTGCAAGGACAAGGGGTGGGTGGAGATCCCAGGGGTGGGCTGTAGGGGGGGACCCAGCAGGGTGGGTAGGAGGGGGGATCCCTTTTTTGGCCAGAGCAGTGAGATGAAGGGTCACAGTGGGGGGCTGGGAGGAGGCTGGTGAGCAGTGCTGGGGCGCTGCAGCCTCCCAGACCTGCACAGCACCGAACCCCGATCCCAGTTACCTGGCTGGGCCGGGCTATCCTGCTTCCTCGCTGGGATCTCATCCTGCAGCAGGGGCTGTGACATCGGGGTTCCCTCCACAGCTGGGGCAGGGAGGCTGGGCTGTGAGGGAAAGGGTGAGAACAGGGACCCCGGGCACCCCCTCCTCCCCCGCCTGCTCCCCCCAGTCCAGCCCCTCTGTGTTCCTGGGGACAGGATGAGGGATGACCCATGGGACACCCCATGGGACATTTTCCATCACTCCCCATGGTTCAGGATCACTCCAAGCACAGCACAATCTTGGGATGACACTGGGGGTGCTGCAGGGTGAACCCCGCCCATCACTGGGGTGTCAGGTACTGCTCAACCCCCACACCAGGGACCCACCTGGAGCTCAGTGGCCTCCTGCACCTCCTCTGTGGGGGAGCTGTGGGAAGAGACCACCGTTAGTTTGGTCTGGATGGTGGACAGACGGACACTGGGACAGTGGGAGAGTGGTGGACAGATGGTGGAAAAGCAGACCCTGGAACGATGGGCAGATGCCAGCCCTGGCTGCATCACCCCCTTCACCATGAGTTCTGCTCCCCCTCCAGCCCGCTTGTGCCACCCAGTACAGTACCAGTACCAGTACCAGTACCAGTACCAGTACCAGTACCAGTACCAGTGTACGGGGTACAAGTGAGATGCCACCAGCCTCAGGGCACCTGTGGGATGACACCCTTCCTTCCCTTACCTCTCGTCTGTCTCCAACGCATCATCCTCATCCTCTTTCTCCTCTGCCAGCGGCTCATCAATGCCCTCCAGCTCGCCCAGACTGGGGTCACACCCCAGGTCCTCTGTTCCTGGGGACAACGGACAGCTCGGCGGGCCAAGCCCTGGCCTCCGTGTTCCCTGTCCCCGCCCCATCCCTCGCCTACCCTGGGGCCGCCTCCTGCGGCGGATGGAGGCTCGGACGAGGTCGGAGCCCAGGTGGTGCCGGTGGCGCTGGGCCCGGGCGTCGCAGAACCAGTCCCCAGTGAGGCTCCGCAGCCGCGCCGGGTCCGACACCGACTTGCGGAGTTTGCTAGTGGGTGGAAGGGGGACATTGGGACCTCCACCCCGGCACTGCCATCCGCCCCTGCGCCCCTGCCCCAGAGCCGTCCCAATCGATGGAGCCGCCCCAACAGGGCCTGGGGGATACCAGCCACCACCTCCCAGGGGCTTTGGGACCCTCGGTGCTGGTGCGACAAACCAGGGGCTTCACCGTGGCTGAGCTCAGTGGGTGACCCCATCACCAGGTGAAAAGGGGACCCTCAGCCTGGCTGTTCTGTCCCCAAGGGGTGATGGACCCCAAGCTGACTGCTCCCGGGGGTCCATGCTGTTCCTAAGGGTGACGCCGAGCAGGGACCCCCAGCCCACCTGATGCGCCCCTCCTCTCGCCGGCGGAGCTGCCAGTCCCGGTGCAGCACCTCGGCGATGGAGCTCCGCTCCTCCTCCGTTAGGAAGCTCAGGTCCAGCAGTGCCTCGGGCTCCAGCGCCATGGCGGGGCGTGGGTACACCCTGGGGACACCCCGAGGGGCTGGCCCGGGTGGCGGCAGGGACAAGGGGTGCTCAGCGTGCCGGGTGTGCACCAGCGATGCCAACATCTAGAGAGGCACCTCGGGGCCGCTGTGGAGGATCCCCCCCGGTCATCCTGCTGAAAGGACAAGGCGGGAGGAGCTCAGCCCACACCCTGAACACCCCCGCGACTCCCACCGGCGACAAACGAGGAGCGGGACGATGCCGAGGGTGCCAAGAAATGGGCACAGGCAGCCCGAGGGCGGGCTCGGGGACGCTGCGCCGCTCCTCCCGCGGCCGGCTCCGTGCCAGGCCAGCCCTGCCCGCTGCCGGGATCCTGCCCGCGGCCTGTGTTTGCCCAGCGTGTTTGCTCAGGGCTGGCTCTGCCCCTGCCCGCTTTCCCAGGGATTCGCCGGGTGCCAGGGCACACGGACAGATGGCAGAAGGGGGCTTGGCTGCCTCCACGATGGGCTGAGACCGAACCAGGCTGAGACCGTACTCAGCTCATCGCATCTCCCAGAGGGGTCTTGCCGTATGCCCGGCGTTGCCTCACCACAGCCCTTCCTGTCCCCGGTGTTGGGAAAGCGCTGCCTGCTGTCACCGAGGGCAGGAAATTGCAGCAGCCGTGGGGCAGGATCAGTCTGGACCCCCTCGGGTACCCCCCGGGCACCCCCAAGTTCCTGAGCACCCGAAGAGCCACGCTCTGGCGCGGCTGGGGGGTCCCACCTCCACCAGTGGCCCTGTCCCCAGCCCCAAAGGTGACTCTGACCCCGCCCCACGGGTGGCCCTGTCCCAGCCTGTCCCCAGCCCCTTGGAGGGTCCTATCCCTGCCCCACAGATGCCCCTGTGCCAGCCCCGGGGGGTGTCAGACATCCCCCAGCGTTGGGGACCCCAGCCCAGGTCCTGAGCGCTGGGTGCCAACCCCACCACAGCCCACACCAAACCAGTACCAGGGCCTCCCCCCATCACTCACAGGGGAACCCCAACACCACCTGGCCCCCTCCGGGGAACTTGTGACAGCCCCCTGCCCCCGACACGGGCCTGGGAAGGGTCTCGGGGGACACGAACTGACTCTCACCGGGGCTGGGGTGATGCTGCCGCTGTCTCTCCGCCGCAGCCGCTCGTATCCTGTTTACTGCCGGCACACGGGGGTGTCCCCCCACCCCGGAACACAGCCACCACCTAAAAATGTCACCTAGGTCTGAGGCAGGCGCTGCTGTGGTGCCCAGTTCCCTGCGGTGACCCCAAAATAGAGCCATGAAGAAGCACCACAGCACCGCCAGTGTGCAGAGGGGTGCTGGGCACCCGGCCCCCCACCCTGCACGAGGGACCAGTCAAACCAGTTAAACCTCTCCAGCAAGCCACAGCTGGGGGTTGCACGTCCCCCTTTTTTCATTGCAGGCAGCCCGACAAGATGGAGGGGGGTCCAGATGGCGTGAAACACTCCCCACACCCCCTCCCCAAAATACGCCCACGCCCAGCCCCTCCTGGGTGACTCCCACAGCCCCCGAGGGACTGGCAGATCCCAGTCGCCTCCAGCACAGCCCGGGGTTGCCCGACACCTGGGACACCTTCGTCTCCTCCCAGCACCAGGGACCCCATCACGGGGGCCTCAGACCCCGGCCAGCCCCAGACCTCTGTCCTAGCGTGGGGACAAGAAAAATCACCCCTCAAATGCGTGACCCGGAGCCCCCAGCCCACCCTTCTCACTGGGGAGCAGAGTGGAGGGGGGTGTGTGCAGCCCCCCAAGTGGGGCGAGAGGAGCCAGACCACACCCCCCCCAAGGGTGCCGGTGCAGCCCCCCCGCAGTGGGTTCAGCCTCACGCCCCCCCTTACCTGCCTAGGTGGTGGGATCTCCGTGGCTCGTCGCCCCCCCCAGCGCCCCACGGGGACCCTCGTGGGTGCGCGGTGCCCCCTGTCCGCACGCCTGGCTGGGTGCTGTGCCCGGGGTGACTCAACCGCAGCCCTGCGAGCGCCTCCGCGCCCGGCGGCACGAAAGCAGGGACTGGAGCCAGCAGCACCCGCCGGACGGGACTGAACTGGGCTGAACTGGGCTGAACTGGGCTGAACTGGGAGGTGTCAGGCGCCTGGGAAGGGGTAGCGCAGTGGGGATACGCCCCGGGACAGGGGGACCCCAACCCTGGTGGAGACTCGAAGCCAAGGGTGTGGGAAAGCGGATGGGGTAGGAGATGTCCCACCCTGGTGTCACAACGGGAGCTGGGGGCAGGATGTGGTTCTGGGGTTCCTGGGAGAGCGCCCGGGCTGCACTGGGGGAACTGGGGGGACTGGTCTGTGCTGGGCATAGGGGGAGCAGTACATCTGCCCCTCTGCAGCACCCTGAAGCCCTCCACCCCAAAAGCCCAGTGTGGAGCGACATCAGGTCCCTGGGGCTTTGCAGGATGCCCATCCCCCAGGGTGTCCTCGGCTCCATGGTCCCCATCCCATAATGCATTCCCAGCCCACGGCTCCTTCCCCATGGGACGGCCCCAGCCCCCTCCTCAACCCATGGTTCCTCCCAGTCCCCTCCCACCCCCGCCCCATGGCTCCCCCCAGCCGCACATTCCCTATCCCATGGATACATCCAGCCCCACAGCCCCCATGCTGCCGGGAACAATCCCACCCTGCTCTGAATGGCCGGGGGTCCTGACCACCCAGGACCATCCTGGGCGCTCAGCCCCACGCGGGATCGGGCCAGCAGTGCCAGGCAGAAGCACCTCTGCCTGGGACAGCGGGACCTGTGCCTCAGTTTCCCTCGGTGCCAGAGGGAGAGCAGCTGGCTGGGGGTGGGGGCTAGGCTCCCCCCTAGCTTTAATGTGAGATGGCAGCACTTACCGAGCACAGGACCGCAAGAAAAGGGGATTATTTTTAGCCTGGTTTCTCAGGAAATGAGACTTCGGCAGCGGCTTCGTGTGTCTGCCTGTGGGCCACTCTCCTCTTTCTCCCTTTGCAGGGTGCTCGCTGCTCAGCTCTGGTGGGGGCGGTCCCGGAGGAATGGGATCCCTGCAATGGGTGTCCTGGGAATGCAGCCAGGTCCCTGCAGGGGAACAATGATATGAGGACAGTTGTTTCCCCACAGGGCTTCTCGTGGACTGGGGGCTCTGCTCTGGGCCACCCCGGATGGGCACCACGCCCTTTCTGGGCGACTCGGACCCTTTGTTCCTGCAACACCCAGAGTGAGGAACATTTATGGGATAGAGAAGGGCACGAGGAGAAGTGGGACACATCCTGCAGTGCGTCCCACCCCATCCCTGGTGACCCAGAGGTGCAGAGATTTGCGGGGTCTCAGCCACAGCCGGTGCCTCGGGTGGTGGGGACGGAGGCTGCATCAACCCAGTGACAGCTGGTGACACCCAGGAACACCCTGGCCAGCAGCACACCTGAGCCAGGTGCTGGGCCAGCCCTCGGGGATGGTTTTCCTTGCAGCCAGCTCCTGGAGCAGCATCGGAGGAGCAGCCCCCGCTGCCGGTGCCGACACGGAGCAGGTTCTGTCTCATTTCGGCGCCGCGTGGGCAGCCCCGGGAGGGCTGGGCGCTGGGCTGCCAGCGCTGGGAGGAGCAAGTCCCGGCCTGCTCCCAGCCCTCTTCCCCCTCCAGGACTTGCTCTTCGGGTCCGGGAGGTGCAGGCAAGTCTGGTTCTCCTGGGGGGAAACCGAGGCAGGAGCACGAGCTGGAGCATGGGCGGAGAGCTAGCAGTGGATTTTGGGGCGGTGGGGAAGCCCTTGCAGCACAGCACCCTGGCTTTGACACTGCCACGTGTCCCCCCAAAGCCATGGGGCCACCTGGCCCCATTCCTCTCCTGGGATCTCAGCTTCCCGTGCCCTCTGCCCTCCCAGAGGCTTTGATGTGACACTCAAGCGCTCCCTGGACACACAGGAATGATGCCATATCCCCCAGGCACAGCCCCCTGTTCCCACGGGGATGGACCCCAGCTCTCATGGTGACAGACCCCAACTCCCACGGGCTGGGGGGCCCTTTGTTTGCAATCACTTTTGATTTTTTTATTTCAAATCCTCACGCCAGAGCAGGGACCTCGAGGTGTTTCCAGCTGTTGCTCCGGCTGGGAATGACATGCAAGGCCTGGCTGGGAGGCCAGTGCTGGGTCTTACACCTCCTTCCCCTCCCCTGCCTGGGAAACAACGGCGTGAGGATAAGGAGGGATTAACAGCCTGGGAGGCACCACAGCCCCCGGCAGCTTCCAACTGGAGCCCCAGTGCAACGGGATATTTCTCCTGGGGGAGCCCTTTGATGCACCCCTGAAAGGACGTGACCCCTGGGACCCCTGCCCTCCGTCCAGCTGCAGCGAAGTGACCCCACTTCAAAGGCAGCTCCCTGGTGTGACATTCCCGGCTCCCTGTGGGGAGGGAGGTCGGGGACCCCCAGCCCTGCTCCCCACGGTGGTGCCTGGGGGGGGCCGTCGGTCACACTCGGCCACCCCAGGCGAGGACGGGCTGTGGGGGAAGCAGCGGGGTCACTCTGGGATGAGGGTTCAGGCCATGTGGCAGCTGGGATGGATCCTGAAATTCCATTCTGCAGCATTCCTGGCTCCCGGGGCTGGGCTGGCCGTGCTGAGAGCTTGGAGAGGAAAACGAGGGGAGCAGGGCTCGCACAGCAGCCTCATGCCCTGAGCACCCGGGGCATCTGAGCGGGACTGTCCAGGCACACTCAGACCGGCTGCTTCCCTATGATCCCCACATTCCATGACCTGGACCACACGGCTCAGCTCCCACACATCCCACGTTGGATTCCCTGCAGCTCCCGGCAGCAGGAGACGGTTTGGAAAATCCTGCCAGGCTTGGGAGGTGAGGAGGGACCCCAGCGGTCCTGGGGGCTTTGGCATCCTCACCTCACCTTCCATCGACAGACGTGCGTGGGATAAAACCCTCGGAGCAGCTTGCCATCCCGCAGGAGCTGAGGTTGCTTGCCTGGAGGGGCTGAGCAGGAGGATCCAGGTGGTTTTCCATAAAATGGCTGCACCATGAAATCCCCTGGCCTCGGACACAACCTAATTTTAAGGCTGATGTACTCCCTCCCCCACAGCTCCAGCCTCTGGATTATCAGATGGAACAGAAAATCAGTGGCTGCATCTGCAGTCAGCAGGCACTGCTTTCCCTGCTCCCAGTTCAGGCAGCAGATCCTGCTGGGAGAGGAGAAAATTAGTCTGGCTCTTTGCTTCTGGCAGCCTCAGGGCCAGGACAGGCATCCCCTCCCCAGGGAAGATGGGGGCTCCAGGCTGGGAAGGGAAAGGAGCTGGGAAAGCAGCGCCTCCCGGAAAAAAGGACACAGGAGAGACAAAAGGGAAGCTGTTCACAGCTGAAGGGAATCAACCTTGGAAAAAAGGATCTTCCGCCCCAGAACACTTGGCTGCCCCTGCCCAGGCGTCGAGAACCAGCATTAAATCCCACAAACTTCCTGCACTACAGGGATGAAGAATTCTCCTGCCCCTCTAAAACTTCCTTCCCAGCAGCAGGGTTGTGAGTTTCCCCTGGTGCAGGGAAAAGGGTGAGTTCATAAAGCCAAAGGTGTGGGAGCTTCAGGATCCGGCTCCTTTGGGCAGGAGAGGGGCCAGGGCTCAGTGGGGCAGGGGAGATCTCGATCCCAACCCTGCTCTTGGCTGAGGGCTGGGAGGAGGGAAGAGATGCAGCACTTGGAGATATCCACAGAAATCAGTTTATTTCCCTGCCGTCGGGATTATGAAACCACAGAAGCAGAGTTTAAATATTTACAAAGAAATCCAGCGCCCCGCAGAGATGAAGGGAACAAAGGATGAGGGATGGGGGCTCGCCCTTGCCATTCCAAACTCCGCGCTGGTAAAAAGCATCAGGCGCAAACGAGAAGGAAATTTACAGTGAGGTTTTGGAAGTCCAGGGGCCCCCTGACACCCCCAAGTCTCAGCTTTGGCAATTCTTGTAGAGCTCGTGGATAAAACAGGGACGGGGTGGGCCAAGGGGCTCAAGGTTATTGCTGAGGGTGGATCCAGCCCCAAGGAATCACACTGACATCAACACACAGGGAAAGCATTTCCCTCTCCCACTCGGCTGGCTCGCCCTGGGCACGCTGGGCAGCGGCTCCTGGGCGGAGAACAGAGCTCAGAACACTCTGTCCTTTCATCCGGGGTCTCTTTGATCCGGATTTCGGCGTCCGAGCAGCCCCAGGCCCAGCACCCTCCATCCCATGCTCTCCACACAGGAAGGGAATGACTGTACAGAGCAGCCGCCGCAATGTTTCAGCTCCAGGTTGATGTGGAAGGCCAGAATGGGGTGACAGAGGGACAATAATGAGCAGGAGGCATAAGGGGTGATTTAAAAGTGACTGAGGAACTGGGGAAAACACAGAAACGAGCCCAAGAGGAGGGTCCAATCCCCTCATATGGCTGGAGGAGTCAGGGAAGTGGGAGAGGCACATGGGGAGGGGTCTGAAAACCAGCGGTTGACGGTGAGTGGGCTCCGCAGTCTGAGGAAGCTGCAGACATGGCAGGGACTCCAGAAAAGCTTTCCTGCTGGCCACAAGCATTCCTTGAAATGGATTCCTTGGAATCCATCAGGTATCGGAGTAATGAGCTGGTTTTTCAGGTGTGAGTGGAAAAGCTCTTCTCCCCCCTCTGCAGTCAGCAAGGACCTACTCAGCTGCACATGACCCTTCAGCCAGGCCTGGTTTTAAAACTCCCCCTGGCTCAGAGCCCTCCAAAATCAGCACCTGCAGGGCAGACCCAGTTATAGAAGGGCTTCCAGGTCACATCCAAACTCCCTTCCTGCCTGAACAACCCCCCTCCCACGGCCCATCCTGCCCAAGCTGTGCTCCTCACACCAACCCCTGCACAGCACCTGTGCCCAGGTGTGCTCTCCAAAGCTCCCTAAACCATTCCTCAATCAACACCCGAGACCAGCCAGGAGAAAGCCCTTGCCCCAGTTTGCCACTGCAAAGCCCAGCCTGACGGGCAACTTCCAGTCCCTTCACCTCCTCTTTTCAGCTCTAAGCTCAGGTGCTGCTCCCACAGAGGTTCTCCAGCCCAAGGCTCAGCCTTTCTGCCCCAGCCGCTGCCTGCGAGACATGGAGCACAGGGATCAAAGGGAAACAAGTGGCTTGTGAGGACTGCAGTGCCAGATTTAGCAACTGAGAGCCCAAGGAGAGGCAGGGAAGTGGTATTTTCTCTGGCACAAGCTAAAAGGGATAAAGAGCTGCCTCCCAACGCTGCAGCAGGCTCCTGAAAGGGTGCACCCTGCCATGAGCCGTTCCCAAGCCAGCCCTTCGGCTTTCCTGTCTTTCCAGGCTCACCAGCAGGACCAGGGGAATTAGCCCTGCCACAGAGCGTCCCTCAGGAGTGTCCCACCTCAACACCCTCCTGCCGCTGCTGGGGGACCACCGCTGAGTGCTGGGGCACCCCATCCTCTCGGGAAGAACCCCACACTTCCACTTTGGAATGTGTGCTACTGGAGAGATGTGCCACAGGGAAAACAGCAATTCCTAACTGGAGACCCAGGGAATTTGAGGAAGCATCTGGTGAAGAGGAGGAAAGCAGGTGATCAGAGAGATCCTCCCAAGGTGTATCTGCTTGTGCCACTGCAGGAGGCAGAGTTTGCCTTGAGGCTTTTCTGGGCACTGAAAGCAAAGGTGCCCACCCCTCTCCTTTCCTGATCCCACTGCCACCTCCCCAGCTGCAGAAAGGGAGAGAGCAGAAGCTTCCAGGCCCCTGACAGTGGGAGACACCATCGGCAGAACAGAAACAGGAGGGAAAAAAGCCAGCTCCAGGAGACGAAGATGAGCTGTTAAAATGGAGTGGGGTTGCCACCTTCCCTGGAAAAGGGCTCCCAGAGTCCCACGCCTCCATCCCGCTGGACCAGTCACAGTTTCCTTTGTGTGCTCAGGCACCAGGAGCCTCAGGGCTGCCATCACCGCAGGTGGAGGGTGAGAACCACGGTCACAATCACCCCCAGGAAGAGGACAAAGGGCAGCCAGGTCTTCACAAATCCCCCTATGCTGCAGGGGGAAAAGGGGGAAAGGTTTAAATGTGAGAAATCAGCAGACACAAAAGGACGGGAGAGTAACTGGAGAAATCAGAGAGAGACAGATGCCTTTCTGACCGTTACCTATTGCTGGCACCACCACACATCCCATCCTGGAGACTCAGTGTTAAAAACCGAGACTCAGTCAGGAAAGCAATAAATGTATCATAGAAAATAGCGCTGGAGTCTCCTTCCAGCTTACATTAACTCAAAGACAAGCCCATTTCATACCTGCACAGACAGGAATGGTGACAGGAGACCACAAGAAATGAAACCCCATTACCACAGGGCTCGGTATTCCTTCTGCTGGTGGATTTAACTGAGCCAGCTGGAGCTACCCTTGCCCAAAAGCAGGTAAAGAAGCTCTTCCAGAACAGGGAAGACTCCACAGAAGTGGAGCTTTATGCAGGGCAGTCCTCACGGAATCTCCTCTTCAGGGACAAGGAGCTGAAATGGAGATTCAAAACCCTTTCCTTAAGGACAGCTCGGGGTTTCCCTCCCCACTCCAATTGGAAGCTCCACAGCAGCTGGAAATCAGACGAGTTTTTATGTAAACAAGATTCAAGAGAGGGGAGGGAAACCAGTAATCCTTGGAGAGAAGCCATCCTGTGACCTTATGTTCTGACCTAATCCAGCCAGAAGACAACACAGAGTGAGATTTGCTTTAGCCAGCATTTCCCAAATTCCAGGCACTCCAAATTAGCAGCCAGAAACAGTATTTTGGGAGCAGCATCTAGTGCAACCCAGCAAGCACTCCTGGTTCTCTTGCTAAGCACAGGCAGTGACAGCACCACCCACCAGCAACACACCCACGGCTTGAGGGGTGTTTCTCCCTTCTCCATGGGCCAGGCGGATGCTTCCGAGGGCTCAGAGCCCCTTCTGCTGCCGAATCCAGGCTGTCTCTCAGCTCACCTGACGTATTTCCCATAGAGGAGTGTGAAGAAGCACAGTTTCACCATGTTCCAGGAGGTGCTGTTATCGTATCTCATCAAGTTTAAGGCCAGAGCCACATGGGAATGGCAGTTGTCACAGCAAAGGTTGTGCTGGAACACAAAAAGGGATTAGAAATCCTGTCCCTGAGGTTCCCCAGTCCTGGTGGAGAGCCACAGGTCCCACTCCTGTGGCAAGGAGCCAAACACTGGGGATGTATCCCTTCAAACCACTGCAGAGATATGGAATCGTGGAATGTTTTGGGTTGGATGGACTTTAAAGCCCCTTGCTCCAACCCGGCCTTGAACACTTCCAGAAAATCCAGATTCCAGAATGGCGTATCCAGAATCTCTCTGGGAACTCCCTGGAGCCTCTGGGGGCACACCCCCTCCCTCCCAGCCAGGACAGGAGCTGTACCATGCGGTGCTTGTACTCCTCGGAGGCGTCGTGCACGGCCGTGTCCCAGGCGTTGGGACCAGTGGCACAGACTTTGCTGGGATCCAGCTTCCAGTACCTAGAAGGATGAGAACGGTTTCCTTTGCATTGCTCTACTGCTGCACCTTCCCCACTGCTTGCTCCTCCCAGCAGGAAGATCGTGGAATCACACTCTCCTGGGCTGCAAAGGACTCACGAGGATCATGGAGTCCAACTCCTGGCCCTGCACACGCTGAAAGGACCTGGATAAATCCAGTGCCCCTGCAGTGCACGCGGCCCAGCTCTCGGAGACAAGCAGAGGCAGCAGAAAGGCTGCGCAGCACCCCAGAGAGAGAAAGCACAGAGCTTGGGGCACTGCCCTGAACTGCTCCCACATCCCGAAGGAATCTCCTGGCCATTCCGAACACAAACCTGACCTGAGAGACACAAACCGAAGCCCTTCTCGTCCCCAAACCACTGACAGGATGTGAGTGACATCAGTTCATCAGCACAGTCAGGCAGTGTTTACCCAGAGCACTTGTTAACATCACCTTATAATGGTTTAGCCTTTTCTTTTCCTTTTCTCCAACAAAGGCTCCACACAGCTCTGGTTATTAAACACCACCATGTTGCTGTCATGCTGCTAAAAAGATTTAATTTAATGTGGTTTCCTGAAAAGCAGAGACACAGCGGCCAGCAAGGTGAACTGGGGCAGCTGAGCACCAGGAAAAGCAACGTCACAGCACGTCTGTCCCCAGGAACCGCAGGGCAGTTGGTCAGTTTAATACAGACAAGCAGCACTTACTTCACAGGTTTCCCAAATGCCATGTTGTCTTCCTACAAAAAAAAGGAAAACTGTCTCAGGAGGATGAAGCCAATATTCAGGGCACCGATGGTGCTGGAGGTCTCACAGCTGGCTGGCTGAGTGCTCCAACTGCCCCAGACACCCGGGTTTGGATTCCCGTTGTTTCCACACTCCTAATCTGGGCATGATCATATTTACACTCCACTCCACACACAGTGACATCACCTACTCACAAGTGCCTTGTTCCCCTCCTTTTTTTTTAAGTATTAATATTTTGTTACCTCTCGGTTGTAAATGTCTCCGTCTATTAGGAGCATTAATCACCCCAAATTAAAACTCTCTTTACTTGCACTCTAAGCAGCTTAAGAGGCCTTGCACACACCCGATGCTGAGCAGCACGACGAAACAACCATGCTGAGGCAGCTGAAGGCACCTCTGCTACTCAGAATTAAGAGAATGTAAGTCCTAAACTCCTAATTTGGAGCCTAGAATACTAGATTTTTTCCCCTTCTCCTCACCAAACCAGCCATTATTTATCACACCCTCAAATGAGCTCCAGTGGAGCAACAGCAATGATCCCAGATCCTTCAAAACACCTAAAGCAGTTACTTGAGCTGGAGAAGGCAGCGCTGGCTCAGAAGTCACCAAGGCAGGGGAGAAGCAGAGGAAGCAGGAATTCTGCATGCACCTGGCTCCAGGATCTACTTACGGAGACGAAGTAGGGCCCTGCGAAGTCCCGGATGACGCCGGTGGAGGTGCAGATCCCCATGTGGCCGATGATCGGGAACAGCCACCTGCCAAGGCAACCGGGACTTCAGGAGGGGATTTCCCACACCGAGGGCCCACGGCACACCTGGGACACAGCTGGGAGGGGGAAGTGCGGGAGCCAAAGCAGGCAAAGGCTGGGAAAGACACAGAAAAACAGGGAAAACGCCACGGGAACACCCCCAGCTCCGCTAGCAGGAGGGCTAGAAGAGAACACCACACTCCAAAGTGTCCTGCACACATCCTGGGCAGGAAAGGGCGAGTCCTGGCCTCCCAGACAAACCCCTTTGTGCAGCCAAGCACAAAGATTAGATCCTGGAGGAGCTGCCTTGGGATAAAACTGGACTTTCCACTCCAGCAACCAAAAATCAGGTCACCCTGCCCACCTTCCCATCACACTGCAGCTTTCCACAGCAACCTAGATTTAAGCTCTCCAGACGGAAAACAGAGTTCCTGGTTCTAGGAAGAGCATTCCCTGCCCTAAATGACCTCATTGTTTTACAGCCCTTCTCCCTGATGGATATTTACAGCCCCAGGGAGCAGCAGACCTATATCCCAACCCCCCTTCCACCTCCAGACCTATATGCCAGCCTCCTTCCATCACTATCACGCAGAAGTAAATACTCCATGTCACATTCCAGCCCTCTCCCACATGCTCCAGCATCCTCAGGTTTGCTTATCTCCCTGATTTCTCTCTCCTCTCTCCCTGAGGGACTGAGTGGCTCTGGCAGCTCCCTTCGGCACTCCCAGCTGGGGTTAGGAATGTTAAAAAGCTCTGGAAAACCCTCCAGGAAAAGGCTGAGGTGACCATTTTAAGCAATCAAAAAAGAAAAGAGATAAAAGAGATAAAAGAGACAGCAAGAGAGGAAGTGCAGTCTCTCCTGGGCGAGGAGAGCTCCGGGCCGTTCCCGATCCCGGCACACCCCACACCACATCTTCTACCTGACTCTGAGCCCCGGCTCAGTAAACATCACCTGATGGGAACCCGAGGGGAAGAGCAAGGTGGAAAAACAAGCTTCGCTGTGCCCAGACAACCCCCACAGCCACAGCTTTCCACGTTCCCACGACCACAGCAAAACTCTCAAGCTCTCCCTGGAGTCTGCCCACACTTGGCTGGCGAGCCTGGGAAGGCTCATGAAAACATGAGTCGCAACTCATGAAAATCAACGCACCGAGACTCCCCTCGGGGCTCGGGGTGGTCTCAGACCCCAGAGGCCAAACCTTTGCCCCAGAAAAGCCTTCCCACGTTCCCCTGGATCCCTCTACTCCCGCTCCTGCAGGGACAAGCCCGTTCAGCACTGAGCCTTCCCCACACTCGCCGCGGCTCCAAGAACGAGCCCCTCCCTGGGACAGGGTCCCGCGGCAGCCGAGCAGCCCGAGGAGGGCAGAGGGGGCCGGGAAGGGCAAGGGGAACTCAGGAGGGGCCACGGGAATCCGGGAGGGGCGAGGCGGGGCGTCCAAGCGCAGCGAGGGGGCGCCGGGAAGGGCGAGAAGGGAGCCCGGGAGAGGGTCCCGACAGAGGCGAGGGGGGACCCGGGAGGGGCGAAGGGGGATCCAGAGGGGCGAAGGGGCCCCGACGGAAGCGCGGGGGCTTCCGGGACAGGTGGGGGGAGGCCCCGGGGGAAGCGATGGGGTCCCGTCCCGGACCCAGCCCCCGCCGCGCCGCCCGGCCCCAGTGCGCCCCCGGCGCCTCGCTCACGTCAGGACGGGGATCGGGGTCCACACCACACAGTGCGGGAAGCGGCCGCGCTCCGCGTCCGGCGCGGCGCCACCGCCGCCATTGAACTGCTTCATCCCGGGCTCCGCCGCCGCCATGCCCGGGGCGCGCCCGCAGCGCGTCACTTCCGGCGGGCCGCGTGCGCTTCCGGCACCGGGCAGCGCGGGCGGAGAACCGGGAGCGGAGCCGGACCGGGGCCCAGCCCCAGGACCCAGACCCCATCCCAGTCCCGGACACTAAACCCCGGAGCCAGCTCCCCAGACCCCCCGGTCTGGCCCCAGACCCGGGCCCGGGCCCCGCGCGGCCCAGCGCCCCCCGCCCCTGGGACAGCCCCTCCTGGCAGCTCCCTCCACCCCTCGCCCCCCTCGTGCGGAGCCACCACGACACCGTTGCTGTCACCAAGGTCAGGAGCTGGAGGAGCCCTCCCGTAAATCCCCTTCGGGGAAGCGCAGGAGCAGAAATAATCATCCCACGTAGCCTCCGGGACGGGAGGAACTTGCCGAGGAAAAACAGAGGGTTAGAAAAATAACAGTCGCTTTATTAGGAAATTAAATTCAAACTACACGAGGAAGCTGGAGAAATGTGTTTATTCCAGATTTCCACCCACCACAACACACTGGGAACACGGAGTGAGACCCACGGGACTGGAGGGAAGCACAGGGAGGTTAGGGCTGCCCCAGCCCAGCCCAGGATGGAGATGTTCTGCCCCAGGGGTGCAGGAGAACTGCCAGTGTCCACCTCCCAGCCTCTGCCTCCTTCCACGTTTTCCTTGGAAGCTGCTCGTTTCCTCCCCACGCAGAGGCCATAGCTGTGCTTCCTGTCAAGGCACCGAGTGGCCAAGGCTCTCCAGGACAGCCTGTGGTGTCACGCTGCTGTGCCAGGCGGTTGGGAATAAAAATAAACAGTCTTGGCCCCTTCCTGCATGTGGCACAGAGGCAGCGCAGAGCCAAGGTGGCCTTGGAGTTGGGGATCAACAAACCCCGTTCCCAACACTCATCACAAACTTAGAGCTCCCACTTTTTACCAACCCTTCACCAAAGGCTTCTCCCTAATTTGTGTCCTGCTTTCCCTTTCCTGCCTTTTCCTACTCGTTAGGCTGAGTCCAGCCATGGATGTTCTCCGTTCCAGGACAGAACAGCACTTACACACCGAGCTTTAGACTCCTGAGGCTTCCAGGGGAAAGCCCAGCAGATGGGTGACCCCTGCGCCCCCCACCATTTGGGGTCCTCCCATTTGGAGGGGCCACTGTGGCAGCAGAAAATGTCACTAAAGTCTCCTGGCAAGGTGGCCTCTTCCCCCCTCGAGCCACAGCAACGCCCCCCGAGCACTCAGCTGTCAACACAAGTAGCTCAGTAACACTCAGCACATTTTTTCACCTCTACCAAACGCTCAAGACTTTATCTAACATCTCACTGGATTTCCTAGCCTAGACTATGGTTTAGGAAAGCCTTTCCAAGAGGGAAATATCTCCAAGGTGGTGCCCAGAGACAGGATGAGGAGCAATGGCCATAAATTAAAACACAAGAACATGAGGAAGCACTCCTTTCCATGAGGGTGGCAGAGCTCTGGAACAGCTGCCCAGGGAGTGCACGGAATTTCCCGCTCTGGTGACATTCCAAACCTGCCTGGAGGCGTTCCTGTGTCCCCTGCTCTGGGTGACCCTGCCTGGGCAGGGGGTTGGACTGGGTGACCTCCAGAGATCCCTTCCAACCCTAAAATTCCATGATCCTGTGAAAGCTGTTCCAGGGGCATCGGGATGGACCCAGAGCCCTCTGCCTGGAGCTCATGTGGAGCTGCAGCGTGGGCAGGGTCCCTGTAGGACCTGTCACTGTGCCAGGAGCTGAGCAACACCCTCTGGTCATACTCCTTGGGGAGATGAAAGAGTCTCCAAAAGAGAGAAAGCTGAGGAAACCAAACACTCTTGAGAGCAAAGCCATGGCTGGTGCTTTGGTTTCTGCTTTCCTCTTTTAGGATAGAGAGTAATGGGTACAAACTGAAAGAGGGGAAACTTAGATTGGGTAAGAGGGAGAAATCCTTCCCTGTGAGGGTGGCGAGGCCCTGGCACAGGGTGCCCAGAGAAGCTGTGGCTGCCCCTGGATGCCTGGAAGTGTCCAAGGCCAGGCTGGACGGGGCTTGGAGCAACCAAGGGAAGGTGTCCCTGCCCATGGCAGGGGGTAGAAGGAGATGCTCTTTAAGGTCCCTTCCAACCCTTAACATTCTACGATTCCCTTCTGGCGCTGGGGATGGAAGATGCACACAAAGGTTGTATTTCAGCGAACACTTTTTGTTCGACAAAGGAAAAAACCCCTGGCATTGATTTGCTCCAGGCCAACATAAATATCAGAGATTGTGAAAAAGCCATGAATAAGGGCCAATGTTCACATCAGCTAATGTGGTCCTGGCACATTTGTCGGATTAGGCAATGGATTTGCTCTTCCTGCTCGCGGCTGGGAGGCTGCTAAGCAGGATATCACCAGGGACCAGCTCCTTGGCAAAGCCACACAGCAGGGACAACACTGACAGCCTCAGCAGGACGTGTCCCTGCAGTGCCACCTCCCGCCTGGGCAAGGGGCACTTCAGACACTTCACTTCCTCGTAAACCAAGTGCAGGAAGGCAAACCCAGCTGCTGGAGCTCGGGAAGAACACAGCTTTCCCCAGGCTGGATTAAAAAAAAAAAAAAAATTAAAACCAAAATCAATAGAGCACTGGTTTGCTGTGCAGCCCTTTGTGTCTGTCAGGGAAGCACAAGGGCTCTCCAGCCCCGGCAGAGCATGGCTGAGCTGGAGCTGACAGCAGGGTCTTCCTAGTGACAACGGGAAAGCTGCTGCTGTTGTGCTGCTATTGATCTAAGCAGAATACAAAACACCTGAAGTCAGCAGGGAAAAATAGCTGCAGTTGGAAAAGGAACTGTGGGGGGGAGGACAGGGAGGGGAGAGCAGGTAAGAAGTTCTCCATGCATAAAATTAAAGGCCAGGGTTTTATTGCAGCTCTCTTGCCTGACTACAGCACTGGATCGATGTGCAGAGCAGGAATGGTGCCATCATTGTTTGTGCAAGCTCTCCTTTGAGGAGAAACAAAAGGGTTTGCCAGGGACTCGCCACCGATGGCTCCTCTGCCTCCCCTCAGCCAGACCTCAGGACAACGGGGACACGTCCCTGCTCCCGGCAGGTGCCAGTGTGCTCCTCGGACCCTGGTGGCCCAGAGCCTTCCCGAGGGCAGAGGATGGAGCGCTGTGGGTTTGTCCCAGCACACCCTGGAGCCCAGCCCGGCCAGGATTCGGGTACCTCCCGTTCCCAAGCTGGCTCAGGGCAGAGTCTGGAACCAGCAGGCACCCAGCCAGCTCCTGTTCAGCAGTGCTTCCTTGGGAACCTTCCCTGTTGTGACAGCTCGAACATTAGAGGGACTGCCAGAACCAAAGCACTCCAGGAGGAGATCCCCTCCCCCTCCTGACATTGACAGCCGAGGCGGCAGCAGGAGCTGACTGGAAATGTCACCGAGGCTCGGGCTGATGGAGGACACCAGCCCCGCGTCCTTCCCCGGCCCCGCAGGGGAGGCTGCGCTGGGTTTGTGTTGTTCCCCTGCTCTGGTCTGTGCAGCCTGAGAGCCTCTCCTGGCTCAGTGTGAGCCAAAAACATCCCTCGGGACTCTGCTGGTGCCACTCACCCCCCGGGACACACCGGGCTCAGCCAGCCTCTCCGAAAGTGGCCCTGAGCCACTTCGGCCCTCAGCTCTAACCTAGGGTGCTTTTCTTTTTCCCTCTCGCTGGGAAGCTGCGTTTGGTCCTCTCTGTCTCCCTCTCCAGCTGACACAGCCGAAACACAGGGCAACTTTCAGGGCAACTTTCACGGTTAAAGGAAAAGCCACCCGTCTCTCAGGGACAAGGGGCACAAGTGGAGGCGCTCCCAGAGCCAGGTGCTGGTCATGGTGATTTCTCAGCCATGAAACGCAGGACAAGACCCAGCTCCTCTCCAGGCCAGCTCTAAAGGGGGTCCCCATCAGTCTCCTCTCCTGCAGCAGCAAGGCCTGAACCAGTTGGAAGGGCTGAACTCCTCCCAGCACCCACAGCAGGAAGATTCCCGACGCCCTGCTCCCATTTTGCTCAGACACAGGACGCATCTTGAGCCCTGTGCAGTTTTGTTGCTGGCATTGCCAACAGTTCCATCAGAGAAAAGTGAATTTGTCAGTCAGGTTGCAACTGTTCCTCCCCCCACATCCCAGAGTATATCCCTCCTCTGCCTCCTCAACCCAATCCTCTCATCCAAATGACAAATAAAACTAATTTTCTGGGTCCTTCTACCCATTTCCACCCACAATTCAAACACTCAGCTTCCAACCACTCACTCCAAGAGCTGACCCAATTAGCTGATTGCCAATTCCAGCTATGGATGCTCATTGCTTTGTTACAGCAGAGCTGCCTTTTAAAGCAATAATTTATATCAGACAGGATTTGAAATGAAGAGGCCTCAAAAGACCTTCGGCTGAAAGGTGTCCAACAGGAATTTTTAAGAGAAGAGTTCAAATGGATTCTGAAAATAACAGCCTGGTTTTGCAACTCTCCCTTAAGGCCTGCAGCTTGGAGAGCAAGGAAATATTTGGGAGGTTTTGTAGCAGGAACCTGGAGGAAAAAGTTGAGTTTGTGAAATCCTTTAGCAAAGGAACATCTCTGGGTCCAGAGCTGGTGCTGGACACACCACGTAAGGCAGGGAACGTGCCGCTGCTGCCACAGGAGCATCTCGGGAGGTGCCTCGGGCAGGTGACCCTGGGGGCTCCGCGCCTCAGGCCAAGGCAGGCTGGGCCTGCGCAGCTTTGTGCTTCCACTCGCCGCTCTGGCTCTTGGGTCCAGCAGGGACCTCACCAGGATTTTACAGTTCTGCTGTCTCTGAGGAAGCCCCCTCAGACACAGGAGCAGCTCTGCAGGATGTGCTTCCCTCCCCTCCTCCCAGGCAGCTGTTCCCATCCCCACTCCAATGCTGGCAGCTCCAAACCCTCGCTCCGCTGACAGCTCCGAGTTCCCAAACCTGGATAAATTAACTCAGCACTGACTCCGTGGCCACCACAGCTTATGGGCCACATTTTGGGCTCCCCAGCCCCCTTCCCACGCAAGCTTTTGGAGCCTCTTTTCTCTGAAGAACAGACAGCACCTGGCCTAACCAGGCCACCCTCCACCCACCCTCACAGAGGAGAAAGGTAGAACAAAGCCACAACAATCCCCCAAACAAAACGACACAAGAAAGAACTAGAACAAAGAATTGTTTAATCGCTTAACCCTTTCTCTTCCAGGGACCAGAGAAACAAGTTTTCTGCTCCTTCTAATGAGGGCAGTAAGGCTCGTGTGTTACCTCTACAACTGCAGGGGCAAAGTTTACGAGATGATCATCTTTAGTACTCGAAAAAGCGAGAAGCAATGGTCACTGCAACACTAAGAGAATCCTAGAGTCTCCTAACGGAGAGCCCATTGCTAGAATACAAAAATAAAGGAGGCATCCCTGAATATCCCAGGCTAGAAAGAGTTAACCAGAAAGAGCAGGAAGAAGCTTTCCCAAAGAGGGGGTTGAAGTAAACAGCAGAGGTCAATAAAGCAACATCTTCTCCTGACTTCCCCAGCATGTTTTTTTTCCTTCACCAATAAATACAAATTCCTCGTTAACAAGCAACAAGCAGGTAATCTGCCCACAGCAAGGAGAAAAGGGGCTAGAGGCAGAAAGATTTTTCTCTCCCCTTCTCTCCTATTATTATTAATCTTCTTTTTTTTTTAACCAAAGCAGCCATTAAAAACAGCAACCCACTGCAGAGGCAGGGAATCTGGTTGCTTTCACACTGCAACTGGCAGGTAAAAGAGCTGCACTGTCTCACAAGGGTAAAAAAAACCAAAAAATAGCTGCCACAGCAAAAGGTGAATGGGGAGGGAGAGGTCTGTTCTCTTCAGAGCTTTCCATCTCAGTCTCTCAGTTTAAAAATCAAAGTCTGCAGACGTTGTCTACTGAAAGCTGAAAAAAAAGTTTGAGTGGGAGGAAAAAAAAAAAAGAAGAGGATGCGTCTAGTAGGAAGCCTTAAGCAAAAAAAGAAAAGGGCAGACCATGTCAGAAAGCCACCCAAGTGAGGGGAATTTTCTGCTGCCTCTGGGTTTGGAAGAGCAGCAAGTGCCGGGGGTGCGCCTGGCTACGCCCCCAGCCAGGGGAACTCAACAGTCACAGGTACTGCGTGAGAACAAACAAATCTGCCCCAGGAGCTGAGGGACACCTGGCCCAGGTGAGCTGTGCCTCAGCAGGAGCGGGGAGGCTGATCCTGCCACCACGCATGGGCAGAGCACATGGGGAGCAGGTCCCCTGGAGGGGCTCCCGCAGCATCGGGCGAGCTCGGGCTTCACCCTGGGACAGAGCAGGCGAGTCTCTGTCTGAGGGGCACCCTCAGGTCTCAGTTCCCTCTCTCTGCAGGGAACAGCGTCCTTGGACCTCTCTCCCTCCTCATCTCCAGGACTGTTCTGGAAGGCAGAGGCAGCCCTGGCTCCGGCAGCCCCGCGCAGCTGCGCTCAGCAGCGCCTGGCAGCCAGAGGAGGAAAGGGAGGCCTCTCATCTTTCCACGGCAGCAACAGGAAGACCAGGGATTGCACCACATGGAAGAACAGCACACACACATGCGCACACACTCCCAGACACACACCTCACACCCCTGGGACCAAGGCTAACATGTTCAGACCTTCGGCAGGAAGAGACACGAGACAGCGCAGAGCGGTTCAGATCTCCAGGGGCTCTTTGGTCTTAGTTGATAGTCCTAGAAAAAACAACCACCAGAGGTGGTTGTAGCACAGCTGTGTAAGATCTGTGGGGTATTTAGTGTTTGGCAACTGCAAGAGGGGAAAACAGGGCTGTGTGTTATGGGAGGGGGAAGGAATGGAAGTACAGTGCTGTGTTTCCAGGTGTGCTCCTGGCTTTGCAGCCAGTCAGGGCGTGGAGAATGGGAAGAGGAAGGAGGGTTCCTGAGAGGACCACGAATCCATCTGATGTTACACCAACAAAGAGGCAGGAAAGGCCCACTTTGGCCAAGACAGAGCAGCTGGCTGCACAAAAATGCTGCTTCTGACAACTCCAGACTGTAGCTGTTATCATTCACATGATGACAACATTCTCAGCTCCTGCACAGGTGATGTGGAGAGGATAAAGTGAACACAGCTACACACCTCGGGCAATGGAGAGGTGCTGTCACCTGCCCCTTTCCTCAGCAGCTTTAGCTACACAGGTCCTAGGCCTCTGATCCAATCTGTGCCCATCGCTGTCACCTCCCTCCATGGGCTCAGGGACCACAGGAGGGATTATCAGAGCTGGGCAAGCTTGTTCTGCCCTGTGGAGCTGCACACACCCAGTGCCTTCACTGATCCCTCAGCTAAGACAGGGGGACAAGAAAGGCAACCTCCAGTCCTCAATACAGCACAGCTACATCTGCTGACGTGTCTGAGATGGAAGCCAGAAGAAAGATGTTATGGGACAAAATAGGTGTTTCATGGCCAACAACTGTAAACCAAGGGCCTCCAGACAGGCTGGTAGCACAGTCAAGCTTTCAAAATCACTGCAGTAAATTCATTCCATAACCCCTGCCCTAGGTTTGTATTTTATTCAGGAATTTAACATCCCCCCCTGCCATGCAGGCAACAGCCCCTGTACCAGATCATACAGCAGCTCTGGAAAAATAATCACCAGTTACACTGCTCACAGACAACTCAAAGACCCCTGTTGGGACTAAATTCCACTAAAGGCAAACCCCAGACTGCATTGCCATGGAGGAGGAGGAGGAGGAGGAGGAGGTGATGGTTTAGAGACGGCCGCTCCTGCCCCTGCCAGCTTGTCCTACCCTGTGCATAGTGCGAAACAATGCAGTCATTCACCAGAGAAAGTTCAGGACCAAGGAAACTCGGTTCCCTTTCAGCCAAACATTTAGAGGAAGGAGAGGCAGTTCTGTTTTAGCTGGGCCGGCACTGGACTTGCCCCTCTGAGCTGTCTTCATCATCTGAGCCTCCAGCCCCACCACTGGTCAGTCCTGTGATCCGGTACCCCATGTTCAGCAACATCACCTCCAGCGGGTCCGCGTTCATCCGCCGCTGGTTGGCTTGGGAAGCACCTTCCATGTCCACGACCACGCGGCCGTTGAGGGTCTCACTCTGCAAGACACCAAGGGAGAGCGCTCAGGACCAAAGAGGGGCTGTTCCTGCCGCTGCAACGGGAGATCCCAGTGGGAAAAGGCAGCAGGAAAGACCCTCTGGCAACAAGGGACGCTTTGACTGCAGCTCTTACCTCCGGCCTGGGGTTCCAGAGTCGCACGACCGGGTCGATGCCGCTGGTGGCCAAGAAGCAGTAGCTAGGATGAGGCTGCAGACAGTTCACAATGGACTCGTCTCCCTGCAGCACACGCACCAGGTTGGTGGTTTCCTTCTCCCAGATGAAGAAGGAGCCGTCGTCCGAGCCGCTGACGATGTACTGGGCGTTGCTAGGGCAGAGGAGCAGAGCCTGGGGGTCACACTCAAGAGCCAGGCTCCAGCAAGCTGAGAATCTCACATGGTTCCTATCGTCAGCAGGCTGACACCCCTCACACTTAGAGATCCAGATAAAGCTCCCCATGCTGGCTCCCTGCATCCCCAGGAGCCCTGTTTTCAATCCCAAATGGATTTCTGAAATGCTAGCTCAGCCAGGTCCTCTGTGGATCTGCTCCTCACCAGCTGCTCATGCAGCTGCATGGGAGGAGGGCTCCTGTCAGCTCATCCCAACCCTCCAAACCAGTGTCCATGTCATTTTCTGAACAGTAACACGGGGCTACATGTGAGGCTTTATCCCATGGAACAGAGCATGCTGCTGCTGCTCACTCCTGTCCTGCACCCCTGCCACCATCTGCCAGCATACCTGCCAAAGAAATTTGCCTCTTTGATGTCTGTCGTGGTGTTACAGTGGCCGCAGTACCGGAACTTGTAGTCGTAGCTGCGCTCCCTCAGCACCATCTCATCCTCAGAGATGGAGTCCTTGCGGCCCGTGGCTCGCAGCCGGATGGGGCCACCCCCCTTCTTGTCTTCAGCTGGAAGGACAACACATTTCCCTCAGCACCGCTGGGGGAGTTCACCCCAGGAGACCGAGCAGCCTTAGAGAAGAGTTAAAGACAATTCCAGCAGGGAGCAGGGCTCAGAGCACGAGCTTCCTTCCTTCCAGATTATCTCCTGGCTACATCAGACTCCTTTTATCACACTCTCACTCAAGAGCAAACCAGGACCAGGCACAAGGAAAGAACAGGCTCAGGCCAGTTTTTGTGCACAGCAACAATCAATCTCTCTCAGAAGTCGGAGCTTTACTTCAGAGGGACAGTTTAAGGAGGAAAGTCCTTGTGTGCTCATTAGATTTCAGTGTAACCTTGGAGAAGCCCAGGAGCAGCAGCACTCACCGTTATCACTCTTGGAGAAGAGGGCAGCGTTGATGTCCCTGTCTAGTGCATCGCAGGCACTGCTGTGTGCTTGTTCTGGAAACTTCCCTTTAAAGTCATCCAGACACTCCAGTGCTTCTGCCACATACTTGAGTTCAAAGAGACAGCGGGCGAGGCGGAAATGGGCCTTCAGGTGGCATGGATTTAGGGATATGGCCTTCAAGCAGTCCCTCAGAGCATCATAATGGTCCCCATCCCTGAGGAAAAGGGAGCGGTGGATTAGCCAGCCCAAGCAGCAACAGCAAACATTTTCCACTGCTGTTTCCCAGCCCTCATTTCACTCCACAGCTTGTTGTTTCCAGCTCTCTACACAATCCCACACCCCAGGAGCTCACTAACAGCATTTGCTGTGACTCGGGGGCACCACCTGACCCAGCCCAGCCTCCCCAAGGCCTCTGCAGACGCCCACAGGCAGCTCTGGGATGTGACCACACCAGGCTGCCCTGCCAGCCCTGACCTGCCATTTTAAATCCAAGAGAGCAGAGCTCCCTGCTGCAGCACATTTCGGGAAGTCCTTTGAAGATGGAGGATGCAGCAGCCCTCTGGCCAGGCAGTGCAGCCCTCCCGTGCCAGGCGGGCTCCCTGTCACAGCTCAATCGTGCCCCTGTGTGGACACACCGCACAGCTCCGGCCCACGGAGCCCCGGCCCACGGAGCCCCGGCCAGGAGCGGCAGGACCTCCCACCACAAACGGGCAAATGTCTCAAGCAGCAACCTCTTCTCACCTTTATAGGAAAAAACCTTGGAGTTTTAGAAGTGAGCGTTACGGCAGACTGGGCTGGACTGGGTATTTGTATCCTGTTTACAGCCTGATTTCCCTGAGCTCGGGGCTGCCTCTGGCTGTGCTCTGGAAGCTGGAGGGACTTGTTGAGCCTTGTGTGGTGCTCAGCTCAGGCTGGCAGGGCAGACACACCTGGGGTACCAGCACTGAGCCTCAACTCCTCAGAGACACCACAAGCTGCCTAAACAGAGTGCCAAGGCTCCATCTGATGGTTAATAATAATAATGTTTCATATCTGTAAACCTACATGCCCCACTGTGACTGCCCCATCCCTGGAAGTGTCCAAGGCCACGCTGGACAGTGCTTGGAGCAACCTGGGATAGTGGAAGGTGTCCCTGCCCATGGCAGGGAATGGAATGAGATGCGCTTTAAGGCCCCTTCCAACCCAAGCCATTCCAGGATTCTGTGCGCTGCACCTACCAAGGTCCAAAACACTCCCAAGGAGACTATGAATTCACAGAGCAACAATTTTAGATCACGTGAAACCTCTGTCGGGGAGCCACAGGAGGGCTCAGGTTGGAAGGGACCACTGGAGGTCATGCAGGACACCCTTCCTGTTCAAAGAGGGCTCCCTACAGCACATTCCTCACGACTGTGTCCAGACAGTTTTTAAACATCTCCAGTAAAGGAGACTCCACACCCTCTTGGGCAGCCTGTTCCAGTGCTCTGTCACCCCCACAGTAAAGAAGCTCCTCCTCATGCGCAGGTGGAATAGGGAAGAGGTGTCCCAGTGTCTGGACTTACTAAGGGGAGCGCCAAATCTTGCAGGAGCATGTTTTTCAAACCATTCACCCTGCAGCTCCCTCCTGTCCAGGTGGGTATTGGCCACTCCCCAGCACAGCAGAGGGTGGAATGCCCTGCCCATGAGATCTGCAGCAGAACACGGCTCTCCAGGACTGCCTTTGCAGTACTGCCAGGGTTGATTCAGGACACACAGCAACAGGCCACTTTTAGTCAGAGAAAGAGGGAATGCAAGTTACCTGTTAGGATGACAGACAGGTGTCTCACATTTGCACACCTGACTGGGCTTTTAAACTGCTTCGCCACCCTCAAACATCCTTCAAGCTCAACTACCAGTGTTGGCAGCCCAACAGACTGGTGTGAAAATGGACAGGGTGGGATGTAAAGCAGGCTCTGACTTCTCCCTTTGTTACAGGATTGACTCAGCCTGTGCAAAACTAGAAATCAGCTCAGTACTGCCAACGTGGACTGCTGAAAGCAATCCAGAGGGGGATGCAGTTGGCTTTTAGGAGCAAAATTTCAAAGGACAGCCTTGGAAGTGCTGGAAAATATGAGCAGCATCTTAAGGGAGATGAGCAAGGGGAGGTTAGGCAATTACAGACCTTCCTTTTTTCTTGCTCTCTCTGTTATTCAGAGAATGAGGCCAAAGCAGGACCTGCAGGGTTCTGAGCGCGGCCTGTACCTGCTCCTGCTCCAGACATCAAGAACACCTCAGAGACACGTGGTGGTTCAGCCTGGGTCACTGTCTGCCTCTCCTCCTGCTCAGTGACATCCCAGCCACCTTCTCCACACTCCATAAACTGTTCCTAGCAGAAAAGTGCCCCTTTTCTGCACCTGGAAGGTATCAGCTCAGTGCTATTTAAATCCTACCCCCTGCATGCCACAGAAACCCACTGTGTGTATGTTTTTCACATCTTCCTGCTACCCAAAACTGTGGCAAAGCAGTAGCTGACACACTGAAAGGTTCAGATGTGCCAACACCCTTTGGGAAAAACGATTCCTATAAGAAAAATGTCATTCATGAGATCAGCACTCAGCTTCTGTGTTCCATCCCTTAATCCCAACCTATTGTTCTTCTCCCTCTGAACACTGAGGTCTTTTTGAGGCAGCTCCCAAATCTCTGCTATTGCAAAACAGCCAGTAGGCCAGTTACCAACAGTCACAACAACTGCTGGCTGCTCTTTATCTTGGCAAGAAAAGAGGAGAATTCATACTGGGGATTTCAGCAGGGAGAGGAGAAGGATATCCTCACAAAGCAAATGGAGATGAAGGACCACAGCTATTTTAAATATGTTAATGGCAAGTCATGGTACTCAGTCTTACTCTGCTCAAGGGGACAGGCACTAAAATAACTCAGCTGTATCTTGCAGATGCAGCTCTGGCCACTGGTCAGAGCAGACATTACCTACTGCAGAGGCTGACAGGGTGTTTTGCAACCACTAGGGCAGAATCCCCTCCAGACTGCAAGGATCTGCCACCTCCCCAGATCCCTCCCAGAGGTTTGTTTCCAGTCAAAGGAGTGCGGGTTAACTGGGGTAACAAAGGAACCACCCAGGTCTGAGTGTCTGCAGTGTGAGGTACTTGGATAAAGCAGCAACCAAAGCCACCCCAGCAGCCCTAAAACAACCTTCTGTCATGAGATGTTACAAAGCACAGTCACCATTACGTCATGTGTTGACAGCAGATTTAAGAGCCCTTCTTTAATGCAGATCAGAACCACCCAAAGAAACACAAACACCCCTGGAGACACCCAGAATGCTGCGAATCAGATGTGGATTTTGGGTTTCTTTTTGAACAGGAAAGGATCAGGATTTCACTCAGCACATCAGCAGGTGAAACAATGGGCTGCTACCAGCTGTGCCTCCCCACAATTTGTCCAGCACAGAGTGCTGCGCCATCCCTTTGTGCCAGAGGCACCCAATTATGGCTCAACCTGAAAACCCCAACCCCACCTGCACAGAGGGAAACCAGGTCCTTCACCAAGGTGGCCCTTGGGAGTGACCCACAGTGACACTGCCCCCTTACCACTTGCGCTTCATGTAGGCAGCAGCTCTGTTCCCATAGAGCATGGCATTGTTGGGGGCCTTCTGCACAGCTTTGCTGTACAGCTGGATGGCCTGGGTCCACAGCTGGCAGGCAAAGGCCTCGTTGGCTTGTTGCTTGAGCCTCTCCAGGTACGGGGGCAACTCCACTTGAGGGCTGCAGGGCAAGAAGGGAGCAGCACAGGTGAGTTGTACGTCCTTCACTCCAGGTCAGAGTCTGCAGTGTTTAGTTCCAGCTTAGCTACTGCTTGCTGGGCTTGCTAATAAAAGACTCAGGAAAAGGCAGAAGGGACCCGAAAAACCTGAGTTTAAGAGGAAAGTTTGGTTTTGACCACAGAATCCCAGAACAGTCTGGGCTGGAAGAGACTTTAAAGCTCATCTCATTCCACCCCCTGCCATGGGCAGGGACACCTTCCCCTAGACCAGATTGCTCCAAGGCCTGCCCGACCTGGCCTCGGACGCTTCCGGGGCAGCCCCAGCTTCTCTGGGCAGCCTGTGCCAGGGCCTCAGCTCCCTCGGGCAGCCTCACCACATCAGTGTGACCATCACTTCACTGCTTCCACTTTTTCTTCATCTACAGACACACTCCAAATTGAGCAGTGGGTATTTTAAGAATCAGACTTCATCAATACATCTTTGTTTCGACTGCATAAACAATGTTTCCAATCCTCTTTTAGCAATGCACAACAATGCAAATGCAGAAGCATCTGAGCTCACCAGGCCCATGCTCCGCAACCCAAAATTCCAGCCCCATTCCTGCTGCCGCGGTGGAGGGGCCATCTAGAGGAGAGGAGCTGGAACAGCCCACAAACTGACTTTGGAGGAACCCAGACTACCCATATATGGCATTAAAGAAGTGTCTTGACTTTAAACCAAGTCTCATCAGCTGGAAGAAAAAGTCACCAAGATGTGCTGCTGCTTTGCCCCAGCTGCATTTTGCTCTTAAGGAAAGAAATCAGCAGGAGCAATAGAAGAGGCTCCATCCAGTCCTAGCTCCCATGCTAGGAATGGCAGTAGTGATTCCAGTGTTGTTGTCATAGAACAATTCTGGCTGCTTCAGTTCAGTTTGCAGCAGGCAAGTGCCCAAAAAATAGCAAAGGGAAGCAAGGTTCCTTCACCTGCCAGCCTCTGCCACTATCAACACACAGTTCCTGCAGGCCAGGAAGCAACCACCACTCAGGACACTTTGCTTCCAGGCCTGAAAAAATCATTTCTTAGTTTTGTCCACCTTAATTCATCATAAGAGAAGAAAAATGCTCACGGACAATTTCTCCCAGGATGCTCTTGCCTGGTCTGACTCCTGTTCACAGCCCAGGCAGCACCCGAGGCCAACACAGCCCCAAGGACAGAGGCCACTTGGCAATCCAGGAACAGGGCAAGGGGATTTGCACTTCACACCTTTTTGGCAGCACCTCACCCTGTGGAGAGGCAAAGGACGAGGACAAAGCCATAGAACTCCCCTGTAGGGGCAGCTGTGCCCTCACCTCACATGTGCCCTTCCCTCGGACAAGCGGAAGCCGTTGCTGTGGAGATGGATCCCATTGGACATTCCATTGGTAGAGGTTTTTCCATTCTGCACTTCTGAAGGTTAGAAAAAGATATATACAACTGTGCTAAGTATCAATGCAGATTATACAAACTCAGGGTTTATTTTACAGCAGGGCCAAACCAACATGACAGCCCCATTCAGAGCAGAAACAAAACTTCCATGACTCCACCTGCTCCAGCCACCTGGATTTGACTTGTCCTCTTATATTTACAAATCTCTGCAGTGTCCTTTGCAATACATTTCTAGATCAGAAAACCAGACACGCACAGAACTATGTGCTCACACACAGTGAGGGCAGCTTGAAGGGAATTACCTTCAACTGATTTTAGGCCATAGCTGGAGTATCATGGAATCCTGGAACGGTTTGGGAGGATACCGGGACCTCAACCACTGACAAAGTCCGCTTAATCCTTGAGCACAGCTTCAGGCACTTTCAACTCACACACACCCCCCTCTCCACAGGTCACTTCTGCCCTCATGTTCTTTCCCTCTGCAGAAGGATTTTGGATATGGAGGCTGTTTCAGCAGGGTATGAACTGCACTGCAGAAACAGCCCAGCAACACCCACATCCCTGCTTCATTTTCCTCCTGCACCCTGAAAATGAGTCGTGTAGTATAGAACTCCACTCTGCTGCTCGCTCCCTTTGTGACAGCATCACACTTACCCCCTGAAGTGTGGCACTTCTTTGGGAGGAGAAAAGTGTATGGTCGCTGTTTGTATGTCAGATCAAACAAATAGACCTAAGGAAAGGAAAAAAGAGCATGAGACAAGTCTGCAAAACAGAGATGCTCAAGGCAGAAATAAAAGAGGGCTCAGTAGGTGCACGGTTCCATGTTTGTGTTTGCTATTTCCAATTTTCTCACTGGCAATCTTGTTTATAGATGGACATGCAAGGGATGGCAGCAGTAACTGAGCTGTGTCCCAGTCCAGCCCAGCTCAGAGAGAATAACACTGAGAAACAGGAACCTGGTCTTACTCCACACCTGCAGAACTTAAAAGATGACCTGACCATTGACCAACCTGCTCAGAAAGCTTCATATTTCAATTAAGCAACTACGATGTTTCAATTAACACAGTGATAATGAAGAAACCAAACACCTATCGACAGAAAAGAGGCAGGACACTGAGGAAGAGTCTCTCTAAGATGAAATCAGTATTTCCCGAGAAACTCCCAGGGCAGCTCTGTGAAATCCTAATTTACAGCTGTACTGAGACAGGAATGGACAGCCCAGGCCAGACCCACAGTTCACCTTCTCCTAAAGGGAGTGAGTGCACACGTGAGAAAGAGCTGTAGAGGACAAGCACAGTGCAACCTGCCCACAAGCAGAGGTCCTGTTTAATCCACACCGATTAATGCTGTCAGGAAGATTTTCTCATTCCATTGATAGGCTTTACAAAAGATCCGTGAATATCACCCAGAGTTTAAAATTAAAGCAATCAATGTTCCAGGTGAAGGCCTTTGCTTCTCCAAGTTCCTTATTCACTACATTCTATTACAGACGCAGTTTGATGTTTCAAGAATGAGTTATGAAATCCTTTCTAGGTCAACAAAGGTCAGTTCCAGAACTGGTTTTGTTTATTTTCTTTCTCCTCTTCCAGAGAGTGAAATGTGAATTGGAAAACCACAACGGAACGTGGTTTAACTTTGATCAGTGACAGCGTAACAAATATATCCCTAATCCCAAGTATTTAGTCTGAATTAATCAGAAAGCAGTTTAAAATCAATCACATTACCCACAGAGAAGCTGCTGTACCTGTTTTCCAGAGCACACAACAATGTCCAGTGACCCAATGTGAAGCTCTGCTGTCTCCTTACCTGCTCCCCGCCCATGTTGACCAAGAGTTCGGTGCCGTCGGGGCTGAAGGTGACGTACGTGGCCACCAGGACCCTCAGTCGGTTGTTGTAGTCTGGGAGCTTCACCGGGAGGTGCCCTGTGGAGAGGACAAGTCCATAATTATTGGCTTAACTCTGAACTGCTGTCCTTGTCCTGCCACAGCTGCTCCCTTTGAGGGTACAAGAGCAATGCCATGGAGCACAAGCACCTACAGGACTTTCCATCTCCCACTGTTTACTGGATCCTTCCATGAGGAACCAAAACGTGCACAGGTGCCTTTTCACAGGTTCTGGGTATTGATGCCCCATCTCTGGAAGCGTCCAAGGCCAGGCTGGACGGGGTTTGAAGAAACCTGGTCTAGTGGGAGGTGTCCCTGCCCATGGCAGGGGGTGGAACAAGATGAGCTTTAAGGTCCCTTCCAACCAAAACCATTCTGTGATGCCATGATTCCAATTTTGCACAGCCACCTTCACATGAAGACAAGAATTATAACTGCCTTGTTAACAATGTACCTGCAGAACCCAGCAAATCTCAGTTTTAGGGATTCAGTAGGATTTGGCTTTTGTGATTTGTGACCATCTGCAAATACCTCCATCCTCAACCCCCTAATTAGGTTTCCTTAATAAAGCCCTCAGCACAAGGAAACCAAAGCTCCTAAATATTCAGCTCACACACAGGTTCTGTTCTTCAGACAGCAGATGTGTTGCATGACCAATTCAGGGGACCTGAGGAATCCTCTAGTGGGACTCATCAGGAGCAGGACTGTCAGAACTGGTCTGCTGAACATGCTGGTCTGAGATATTTTTAAAAAACAACAAAAAAAACCCCAACAAAACATTTTGGAGTAAAAGATAGTAAATAACGAGCACTGGAGGAGAACGTCATCTAGCTTGCTCAGATACTGCATCACTGATTCTTCATCTGCAGGATGAGGACAAGTCACTTCTGTGCCAAAAAGATTTTGACCAGCAGCTTTGCTGGGACCAGTTCCAGGAAAGCCTATAGAGCCCAGGTTATATCCACCCCTTGACTTTCCAGTAAGAGTGACAAAAACGCATTTATACTGGACAAGAAGCAGCAAGGCTAACTCACCACCCCAGTGAAATAACCTGCAGTTCCATGGAACATCCCCTGGAAGAGATCCTCTGAGCAGGGGGTTTGTGTGTGCTGGGTAGAACTCTGTTTCTTCAGGCAGTGAAGTCCCCCAAGTCACCCTCAGTGCCAGCCCAGTGCAGGGCCCATACCTGCCACGTAGTACTGAGCCGCCCCGTCCGGGAGGGGCTTCTGCCGGTCACAGAACGTGTGCACTCCAGCTGAAGGACTCTGCTTCATGCTCTTCCTGCACGGAGAGAGAACAGCCTTGTTACAACCACAGCATGCAGCTGCTGGAAGCCTGATCTACACTGCCTCTTCTTGTCCACCCATGAGGAAAAGGCCTCCTGCCCACACAGCTGTGGGGTCACCAGCCTCACACCACCCCAGTGTACTCATCAAAAAGACTTCAGGTGATAGAAAAAATGGAGCAAAACTTCCCAGAAACAGTTGAGTGCTGGATTCCTGCAGGCCCCTCTTCCCAGCAGAGCCCTGACCAGAGCCCTGTACCAGAAATGTGCCCCAGCAGCCAGTGCTGTTACCTGTGGTTGTGGATCATGCGGATGTCGTAGAGCCGCACGAAGGGCCCGCTGGCCCCCACGGCCAGGTAATTGTTGTCCTGGGGGTTCACTGTCAGGCACTTGGCCTCCACCAGCTGCCCACAGTACTCAGTCAGGTCTATCAGGACCTCGGAACGTTTGCTGTTCTCCCGTAGGTCGTACTGCCTGCGAAGGGATGGGAGTCAGGCAGACACGTCATGGGATGACAGAAGCAGCAGGAAGAGACTCATGCAGTGTCCTGAGCTGGGAGGGACCCCCAAGGATTAGCCAGTCCAGCTCCTGGTTCTGCACAGACACCCCAACAATCCCACCCTGTCCCTGAGAGCGTTGTCCAAATGTTCTTGGAGCTCTGGCAGCCCTGGGGCTGTGATCATTCCGTGGGGAGCCTGGTCAGTGCCCCACCCTCCTTTGGGGGAAGAACCTTTTCCCAATATCCAGCCTAAACTCCTCCTGACACAGCTAAGAGACATGACACCAAGGACATGAATAACAGTCATTTGTGCCAAAGGTTACTGGAAGCACTTCAGTTCAACACACACTAGGCCTCAGTATCAGGATAATCATTAAAAGCAGATCTACAATGTGCACAGATTTATTCAAGTTCCAAATTAAACTGCCAAGTCATGACCTGTTCCTTTCCTGGCCTCCCTTTCCAGCAATGAGGAAAATGGAGGAGCTGAGGACAGTATTTATGACTCTACAAGATAAATCTTTCCAGTTTTAGGAAAGGGAGAGATGAGCTTAAGCTGTTTAGTACAGAGACAGCCTCTCTTCAGGTCTGTGCACAGCACACATTGTGATGGTTCCCAAAACCAAACCAACTGGAATTCTGTACCTGATTAAGCCATCTTCTGCTGCACTCCAGAAGGTGTTTGGCCACATGGGAGCCGTGGCAATCCGCTTCACTCTGTTGGTGTGATCTCCAAACATGTGCACGGTCTCCTTGACAGTCAAGTCATGGACGTGCACCTTGGAATCTGCAGCTCCCGTGATGAGGATCCGATCCCCCGAGTGCGGCAAGAACTGCGGGACAGGGATTGGGCACTCGGGCTGGGAAGCACTGAGGCTGCTCACATGAACACCCTGGCAGCGACCACGCGGGAATTCTGCTTCAGGGACATGGGCTAACCCATGTTTTTCCCTATTACACAGGTCAGTGTGCACACTCAGGAGTCATCAGCTACAGCAGGACACACGTGAGTGCCTTCATCACACATCCCAATTTGCTACAACCATTTCCTTCCAATTCACAGAGAGGGTAAGCCTGGGATCAGCATAAACTAAGTGCAATATTAGATTTAATCCCTTTTTCTCCATAATTAGAAATATTAAACTTTTTGAGGGAGACTCTGCTTGCAGGAAAATGTTTCCCAGCAATGATTTATCCTTTTGCTGCTCAGGTTGCTGCTTCTATTAGCTGCTCATTCCTTCTAGCCACATACCTTGACAGAAAAGATGTTTGCAGTGTGTCCTGTGTGCATAGAAAGGAGTTTTTTGTGGTGCAGAGGATCCCATACAATGGTATGCTGGTCATCAGAGCCAGAGGCCAACAAGCTAAAAGGAACAGGAGACAAACATGCACCATGAATTCTTCTGTTCCACACTGTGGCCAGGTCTGTGGAGCTGTTTGACCACAGACATTAATTAAGTTAATTCAGCCCTAACCAGCCCATTTCCTCTCTTCCCTCAGCTCTCTGTTCTTGCTGCTCACTGTGCACCCATTCCTTCAGCCAGGTCTAGGAGCTAAAGCCGACAAACAGCAATTCCATGGAAAACACAGCTGACTGAAGCACCTCACCCGGATTCCGATGGGAAAGCAGGAGCATTTGGTCAACAACAAAATGCAGGGCCTCTGCCTCCCTTATTACCCTGGCTGTGTTAACTGCTCCACATCATCCCTGAAGCCCAGCCAAGGCATTCATTCCCAGGCTCCAGATGTGCCCAGGCAGTCCCAGGGCTCATGGGCTGACCCACAAACTGCTTCTAAAGTCATTGCAAGGTGCTCTTGGCCTTGTCCATCCATCTGCATCTGAACCAAAGGAACCTGACATTGGCAACTCTCAGTTCTTTTAAACTTAGATTTCCTTGTAGCCATTCTCTTTCAAGCACATGAAATTCTCTCTGGTAAATAATTCTGCAGAGTATCAGAGAGCAGACTTTGGATGTTGTAAGAGGCACATCCAAAAATATCCACTCTTCCTCCAATCCACTCATTTCTCATGCAGAAACTCTTCATTCCACTTGGTAAATGGAAGTTGGTCTTTAGCTTCCCTCTAAAACTGCAGAGGGGTGAATTCTCTACCTCCTTCCTTTGGATATTTGCCCCCCAGCATCAGCTTTTAACAGCATGGTGAAGGGGGTGGGGAAATGTCACCATCAGCTGGGCAAATCCTAAAGATCCATTATAATCCATAATACCACTTAAGAGAAGAGAAGCAGCCTTCAATCTCCACTTCTTAGTCTGACCATTTCCCTTCTGAACTCACTAAAGGGGCATTTCTAATAACATCCAGATATATTTAACAAAATAAAGCTTCTTTTGAAGCGCGAGCTCTACTACAGCTCAAACTTTGAGCTTGAGCTCCACTTTACTAGAAATGGGAAGCAGCTGCTTATGATAAGATGACCTACATCCTACTGTTGGGAAAACCAGGGGTTATGGCTTTGTTGATCCCCCAAATGAAGCCACATACTTACTCTCCTTTTTCATTCCATTCCAGACAGTTGACACACCCAGAGTGACCCTGAGGGAAGGAGGTAAGGGAAGATGGTATTACTCAAACTTCAGATTTATCAAACAGAGCTGTCCTAAGACAAGGACATAGTGAGCTCCTCACAAATAATATCTTCTTCCAATAAAAGCAGGTTTTTTCATTTTTTTATTCCAATCCTGCAAAGAACTCTACACACTCGGTAGATAAGCACCTCCAGAAAAAGAGAGACATCCTAGAGCAGCTGAGGTAGAAAAGGTAAAATGAAACAAATTAAAAAAGGTAGTGTTGAATAAAATGGCAGTTTAGTCTCAGAGGCTACAGCTGAAATCCTGCTGTACACACGGAAAGGTGACTTTGCTTCCAAAGCCCTTGGCTAGGCTGACAAATTACATGTACAGGCACTCTGGGAACACAGGGAAAATGCACTTTTGATAGCTCTGTTAGAAGCACCTTGCTGCTGGGTGACTACACCATCCATCTTCATCCACATTAACCAACGACTGCACCAGGAAGTGGGGGAGCATTGAGCAGCATTTCATGTGGGAGATGTGACTGAAAAGGGGGACAAAAGAATCCCTTTCTCCCCCAAACCAAGAAAATGTATGTGTTAGAGGTTGGCTCAGTTGGGTAGAGCAGGGTGCTGATAATGCCAAGGTTGTGGGTTTGACCCCCAGACAGGCTGCTCACTTAAGACTTGGCCTCAATGATCCTGTGGGTCCCTTCCAACTCAGAATATTCTGTATAATCTTAAAATCTTTTCTAAGATATGTCAGAGTGCACTACAACCTGCTCCTTAGGGATCCCATTAGAACTGAGTATGTTGAACAACTGACAACTGTCTTCTTCAGGCATCAGTGCTGGGATCAGGTGGTGCCCACCTTGTTAAAGGTTCTCCTGTAGGTGCACCAGGTAGTGCAGAAAGCTCACACAAGCTCTCACTGAGCTGCTCCTGGCTCTAATGCAGTTTGGGGGACCCAGAAATCAGCATTTACCTCATAGAAGAGAGAAGTTCATGCATCCTGCAGCAAGGCACACACCAAGGAGCTGGTCTGCTCTCTGGACACTCACCTGCAGCTCAGCCTCCAGCCCCAGGCGGCGGATGAAGGGGTCGGTGACGTGGTAGTGGCGCTCGAAGCCCAGCGCTCCCCTCTCCTGCAGGAGCAAACAAGCACCACACTGACGACGGCAAACACAACACTCCTTTTGCCCTTTCAGAGAAGATTCTTGAAGTTCAAAAATCACCCCAGGTACTGGGGTGTCCACAGGTCCTATACTGTAGCAGGGGGTCACAGAACCCCAGAATGGTTTGTGTGGGAAGGGACCTTAAAGCCCCTCCAGTGCTATTCCCCACCACGGGCTGGGACACCTTCCACTATCCCAGACTGCTCCAAGCCCCATCCAGCCTGGCCTTGGACACTGCCAGGGATTGTTGCTCTGGGCAACCTGTGCCAAGGGCCTTGCCACCCTCACAGCGAAGAATTTCTTTCCAATATCCCATCTAACCCTGTCCTACTTCAGCTCAAGGCCATTCCCCCTTGTCCCATCACTACACATCCTTGTGACAAGTCCCTCTCCAGCTGGGCAGATCTCAATCTTTGCCCCTGAACTGATTTTAAATGCTGTGCAACTCAGTGCCAGGCTCCAGCTGGGGAGCCAAAACCAGCTCTAAGAGACCCACGCTGAGGCAGCGTGAGCTGACGCTACTTTGGGCCTGAAATAGAAGATATGGAAGAACTTGGGGATGCCTGTTATTATCCCTTGGCAGGGATTTCAGCAGGACCTCAATCCTGAGGACAGCAGTACTGGACCAGAGCTGCTCAGGAGAACTCCAGAGCCTGTCCCAAGGCAGCAGCACCATGGGGTGAAGTCCTGGGGAATGTAACTGGCCAGCTTCCTTCAGGGACGGGTTATTCCTCAGCGAGGAAGCGGAGCTGCAGTGCCACGGCACAGGCTGTTCCAGAGGGACGGGAACAGCTGCCACAGAACTGCGGCAGTACAAATGAAGGTGAAGGAAAGCAGGACAGTTGCTTCCCCTGTGATCTCACAGGGCTCACAGATGCATCAGCAGATGGCTCTGACGAAAGAAGGCCAACTGCAGAGGCAGGAATGAAGGAGAGGGAACGCAAGTCAGATTTTGGATGGAATATCTGAGTGTCCAAGGAGATTCTTCCCTAGGACTTGACCCAGCTGTAGTCCCATTCCGTGCCACACTCGTCAACTTAATCCTTTGTCATCAGCATTTAGAGATGGGAACACCAATGTCGAAATCACCCTGGTGGTGCCCAAAAAATCACCCTGGTGGTGCTCAGAGCACATCAGTAGTCCCAGAGCAGACACAAAAGTGCTGAATTCCCTTCCAGCCCAATGTTCAGTAATGAACTCAACACACCAAAAGCTATTTGAAGACAAAATGGAGACAGACATAAAAGCATTGGAGGCAAAACAATCCAGGCTTTTTGTAGGAGCTTCCATGACAAACTTCAAACCCCTTGATGTATTTTTGTGTAGAGCATTCCTAAAGCACTGCAAGGCCCAAGCAAGGTGCTGCAGGTATAATTCTGTGCTATTGCAGCCTCAGTAGCTTTGTGAGGGCCGTGGGGTAGGATATCGCTTTTCCTACGAGGAACTGCCTGACTTAGCAATCTTCCCAAGGTCACACATCAAAGTCTGACAGAGCAGACAGTCTGAGACAGTCCCAGGCTAAGGCTCAAACCACAGAACCAGCCCTTCCTTGTTAGGGCAGCAAAACAAATCTTTGCACATGGATTAAATTACAAGCTTATAACAGAGTTTGGTACCAAACTGCAAAGTGAGCACTCGAGCTCCCAGTTCCTTATTCTGGCTACTCACAGATCCCTTTCCTGAATGCTGATTATCAGCAAAGCTGCAAATGATTTCAGGCCTCTGAGTCCCAGCAATAATTGCCTATTGTGTCTGCTGCAGCCAGTCCTTTCACGTTGATATTCCACAAATGCAGCCATCAGATGACTGATCCCACCACTGCACAAGTTTTTTTTTTCCCCTACACAAAGGAAGCAACACAGCACTCTCTAAAGAAAAGGAGACAGAGAGGCTGTGACAGAGATCATTAGCTTTACTACAGTCAGAAACACCTCTGATGGCAAGATCACACAGGGAGAACACAGAAAGCAGAGAGGGAAGCTGGCTAAGGGCCTTTGTGGTGCCCAAACAAAATGCAGCTCTATCTCTCTCTTCAACTCAGAAGGAACAAAGCTGCTGATGGCAAACCAGCCCAGGGAGAGAACTGTGCTCCTGTCATGCCAGACTTCATCCCAGCTCTCCATTAAGGACAGTGACAGGTCCTGTGTGTTCGTTCTCTTAAGCTCCTTACGGGGCTTATCAATATGTAAGTAACAGAGATCTCTTCCCAAGTAAAGGCAACACCAGGAGTTTTTCCCACTCCAGCACTGACTCCCCTCTCTCCACCCAACACCAGTGAACACGGGGCTCACACGTACCTTGATCTGCCTGTGGATGATGTCTCTGGTGATGTTGGCTTTTGCCATCTTCTTGCAGTGGGGCAGACGAAGAGAAGCTATTGGAAGAGCTGCTGTGCATCCAAGCATTCCAGCCGAGCCAGGATCCGCGCTGAGGGCGTTCAGTTACCTGCAGGACAGCACAGGAGGGGACACCGGCAGGGACACCACACGTTAGGCCATCCACATACAGCGTCAAGCTGTTTCCCAGAAATAGTGGTGGCTAAGAACTGAGAAGTTTGGAATAAAGGCTCCTGAAGAAACTCAAGGAAAGAACAATGAAAGAATGAATGTCTGACTCAAGGCCATTCCCAGTTTGTGGAGAAATTCATGATGAGCAGAATTCCAGGACTACATCAGCCTTGAAAACCCATGCTTCTACCCCGGCAAAGACCCTGTGAGTCCAGGGCAGGGTCCTGTCCCAGGCTTGCCTCCCACCATTCCATGACCACTCATCTCCAACGTCATGTTTCCCAAACTCTACAATCAGCAAGGGTTATACTGTGAATAAACACAGCAGTGATGCTTTTGGCCACCTCTTCTCTCTAATTTACTACATTGGATTATCAGCAAAACACCCCTAAAATACCCAAAAGGGCATAAACATTCTTTGGAAATCACAACAGCCAACCATGAGGTGACAATTGAACACCTAATTACCTCAGCAAGAGAAAAGGGGTGACCAGTTAAAACTGAATTTCCAGGAGAAATTAAGAGTTTTGCACACTCTTAATGGAGTTTAATATACTGAAACCCCATGGAATTGGCTACTCCTGCTAGAAAACATTCAAATTTCGGAGTGATGCTCACAACCCTGAGCTGGACAGGCTGCCTAGCAAAGGATCCATCAGTCCCTGAGAAATGCTGTAATTCCCCCAGTTTCCATCCCACAGCCTGGCCCATTTAGACATTCCTACAGTACTCTTTAAAAAACCAGAAAGAATAAAAATTAAATTTCAAACACCCATTTTGTCCTATGTAACCCTCTAGTTTTAAATCCTCTTCAAAAACATTTCCAAGCAGAACAAGCCAAAATTTTCCTCTTCTAAATGAGGAAATGCTGATTCATTGAAACAAGAGCACTTCACAGAAACGCTGCAACAAACAGGAGTCCTGGCAAACCTCATCTGATTCTCTGCTGCCACGGGAGGGCTTCCACTGGCCCTCCTGTCACACCCTGCCATGGGCAGGGACACTTCCACTCTCCCAGGCTGCTCCAAGCCCTGTCCAGCCTGGCCCTGGACACTTCCAGGGATGGGGCAGCCACAACAACTTCCCTCAGGAATGGCTCCCAAGGACAGGCAGCGGAGGAAGCAGCAGTATCTGGGCACAAGGGCAGGTGGATCTGCTGACTCTGCATCTCCTGAGAAGTTTCCAAGCTGCTCCCCCAAACTTCAGGAGAGAGACTGAGGAGCAGGAGCATGTCCAGGGAAGGGAACAAAGCTGGGAAGGGGCTGGAGCCCCAGGAGCGGCTGAGGGAGCTGAGAAAGGGGCTCAGCCTGGAGAAAAGGAGGCTCAGGGGGGACCTTGTGGCTCTGCACAAGTCCCTGAGAGGAGGAGGCAGCCGGGGGGGGTCGGGCTCTGCTCCCAGGGAACAGGGACAGGACAAGGGGAAACGGCCTCAGGCGGTGCCAGGGGAGGCTCAGGTTGGACATCAGCAGGAATCATGGAAAGGNTGGACATCAGCAGGAATTCCTCCATGGAAAGGGTGGTCAGACATTGGCAGGGGCTTCCCAGGGAGGTTTGGAGTGCCCATCCCTGGAGGTGTCCAAGGAAGGACTGGACATGGCACTCAGTGCTCTGGGCTGGGGACAAAGTGGAGATGGGGCAAATGTTGGACTCAGTGACCTTGGCAGTTTTTTCCAACCTCAGTGATTCTGTGAAACTCAGGGAATCAGGAGAGACAGCACCGTGCCCAAGCCAGAGCCACACAAACCTGCCAGCAGGGCTGAAGCATCCCGTGCGCCGAGCTCCCAGGGAACGGGAGCAGCGCTGGATCCAAGGACACCGGTTTGGGCAGGCTCAACACACGGGGATCAACAGCATCAGCCATCGCTCTCCTCCAGCTTCTGCAGACACCTTTCCCAGCTAACAAGCCTCCACCTGCCCTTCTCCAGGCTGCATCCCCACGGAGTGGCCTCCTTAAAATCCTCCAGGATACAGGCAGATCATGGTTCTGTGACGGCTCAGCAGCTCAGCCCTCAGGTGAGGGACGAGTGCTTCCTATGAAACCCAGGATCTTCTCACCTTGGAGAGTGTATCCCAAGGCTCCCATCCTCCTCCTGCTCCCGTTAACCACACCAGCCACCCACCCTCACACAGCACTCCACCTCAGGAACCTGAGACCAGTGACTGCTGGCAGTTACACGACCTTTTCCGGGGAAGTGACCGATCCATTAACCCCAAGTCCAACCTCAAAAGACACAGGGACAATATCCCAGCACATCTCAGCGCCTCAAGTCTTGTCTGCAGCCTTCCACTCTTCTTGGTGCTTCCCTACAACATTCCCAGACTCACAGTCTCTCCTCTCCAAGCAACATCCAGCTTCTCCTCTCTTTAACTGCCAGGCAGATTTCTTGTCTTTCTCTTTGAGAGCAACTGAGTTTGGCTCTGACGACCCCAAAAGAACTATGCCAGCGCCAGGCAGGCTGTCACCTCCCGACTGACAAACACCCCACTGCTCTTTTAGGAGTCTTCTTGTCACATTTCCTACCTCTAGTTACGGGCAGTTTCTAATCAGCTCCTTTCTCTTCCAACAGCACCAAACAACCTCAAGGACACACGTGGAAAAATGCATGTGCGTGGAAAGATCCAGATCTCCCATATACAGCCATAAACAACCCACACCGAGAGGCCAATTTAGAGCTAAGTCATTGCAAAACCATTTAAAAAAAGCCTATAAACTAACTCTATGAACAGGGTGCCCAGAGGGAAGGAATATCCAACGCCCCCCAAACCACCCCTCCTTAACAGACCAAAATTCCCTGGTTTTTCAACAAAGACTCCTCTGTGCCAGCATTTTCTACCTTGTGGAACTCTGACACCCACCCTGGCCAGGTGAGAGCGGCAATACACAGGAGCTGGCTATTTCTGGGAGTGTTTTTGGGATTACTGATGTGTTGTGGAGCTTCCCAACCCTCTGGACAAGTCACTGCCAGCTGTGGTAACTCAGAGGTGTCCCCAACAGAACACTGTAGCACAGGTCTCAGGAGATCAACACACCTTAACTATGCAGGAGAGGAAAATCATCCACGAAATCAGACCCTGGGTAACAGGCTTGGATAAAACCCAGTCAAACAGGAATGCGGGAGCCTTAGGTGTCTCTCTTTCCAGGAAAGTGCTTGATTTGGCAACTGGACGCTGTAAAATGCTCAAAGGTCTCCCAAATCTTGTGCCTTTGCTTGGCCAAGAAGACTCCAAGAGCCTTTCCTCCTTTCCCTTTGCTATTTTTTATTGCTCAACAGGTATTCCACAACGACAAAGGCTCTGGCAACCTTTAAATTATCATGGAATCACAGACGAAGGATTAAGAAGCCCAAATTCTCTTTCCACATCACACTTTGAGCATTAGCCACAACTGATCACAATCCCACACTCCCAGTCCCCATGGATATGACAGTTACCTCATTCAAATATTAAATAAATAAAAAATAAATAAAATAAATATTAAGTGTTCTGAACACTAAAAACTATTGACCCCACCACTGTACAGGTAGATCCAGCCTCCAGTTACAAACTGACTCTGGAATAAAACATAAAATCTCCCAAGATTTGTAGATCTCCTGCAAAATATATATATACAATAAAAATCAGAAAAAATAAACTGTGCCTCCCAATTTCTTAGACATAAAGGCTTCCAAACATGAAGCCCCTCCAAAGAGTCTGTGTTTGTCACCACCAAAGGAATTGGAAATTCCTTGGAAAATTCCACCATGGAAATTGGTAAAGAATGTTCCTCTTTAGGCAAAACCACGGTGCAAATTCTGCTCTAACCCATTCTTGCAGCTTCTGCTTTTAACTAACCTGGCACAACCAGCTCTTGGTGGAATGAGGGATTAAGTGCCAGAGTGAGGGACAATTTAGGACAAATCTGCACTGTTGCTACCAGGGTTGACTCCAGAAGCAGCTTCACTTTGGCTACACATAAGAGAGAACCCCATCCCTCCCTAGCTCTGCAAGTGTTCCAGGCCGGGCTGGACAGGGCTTGGAACAACCTGGGCTAGTGGAAGGGGGTTTCTGCCATGGCAACAAGGTGATCTTTGAGGTCCCTTCCAACCAAACTATTCCATGATTCAGGGACTGTGACCTCTTTGGGGTTATTTCTTAGATGACACTAGGGCACATTTCTCTATCACACTTCAAGGACAACTTTCCCTCATCCCTCACTGCTCCAAACCTGCCTGGAACACCCCAGACAGGACTAAAAACCTGGGATCCAGTGACAGCTGTCACCTCCTCCAGTGACAACCTCTTCTCAAACTGCTCCCTGGAGCACACAGAGGATCAGCCCACCTGCAGCCCCCTGCACCTTCCTCCTGGACTCTCCTGCTGCTGCCACACAGAACTCCAGGGGCACGAACAGAACTTTCGCAACACCCGGCCTTTAAATCCAAGTCAAAAATTAACAAGGCACCGATTTCTGTGGGCTCCAAATCTGGCAGGCTCTTTTTACACTGACAGTCATTTAAAAGCCCCTTAAGCTCCTGGTAAAGTACACTTCCAGAAGGTACTCCAGGGAATGGGGAGGAACGCTCACTCCAAGTCTGGAAACAAAACCTTGACACTGATATCACAAAAAATTCCATCAATTTAACATCAAACACTCCCAACATGGCTTGGATTTGGGGGATTGCCCCTTTGCTGGATTGTCTCTCCCTCTCTTGGAACCACCTGAACACCTCCCACCCACAGCAACACAATGGCAGTGATGGGCTCTGCACTGGGGGTCAGAGCCCCAACCTTGGCACCAGCACCCTTTGGAAAAACTCCATCCACCCCAATGAACTCCACAAAGCAGCAGGTCTCCTGAAATCAGCATTTTTAAACAAGCAATCCGATTCCTAACTGCTTGGATGTGCCCAAGTTTCTCAGGCTCCAAACTCAAGGTCATTGGGAAAAAGCAGCACTTTGCACACCACGAGCCTCTGGATACACAACTCATCCCAAGGGAAGATTCCTTAGACCCTTCCCTTCAGAATCTATAAATTATTTCACACATCCAAACACCACTCAGAACTCATGTTGAGAGGCTTCTTTATCCCCACAACTTATTTCCCTGCCCTCTTTACCTTGACTTTCCAAGAGGTCACGTATCAAATTAAAACGTATATGTGTAGATAGGAACTTTTTTTTTTTCCCTTAAGAAACCTGGAAAACCAAGAGGGAATGACCTGGTTAGCAGCAAACACCTTGTTAAAGAAGGTGTTGCTCCAGCTGAAGGAGTTGTCAGGACCAGCAGTGGCCCCCCAGGACAGATGGCTGGAACGGAGAGCCAGGAGAAGAAGTGAGATCTGAGCCCTGACAGAGCCAGCACCAGGGGACTGTCAGGGAAACTCTGACACACTCAGGCCACCCGGTGCTTCCAGCTCAGCCCTCCCTCTGGAATCCTGCCTCTCCCTCGATCCCCAGCTGACACATCCACGGGAAAAAGGGAAGACGCCAGGCAACAGCTCAGCACAAGCAACATCCCAGTGCCAAGTCTCACATGGCCCAGCAGCTCCAGGAAGGAGTTTAACTGGCAGAGGAGGAGAGGCTGATCTGCTTTCCAAGGAAAAGGGCTGCAGGTCACCCACCAGGGCAGGAAAAGTTCCTGTGAAGGCTTTAGCAAGGGGACAGCGAGCAGAGAAGGGGGCAGGGCAGGGTCACACCCAGGAAAGGGGAGAGGAATGTGAGGACAGCGCAGTGCCAGGGGTGGGAGGGGAAAAGGAAGCCAAAAAGCAAGAGCTGTACCTGGCAGGGGGTGGTACTAGCAGATGATGCAGGGCTGGGGGGAAGAGGGGCTGGGGAAAATGGGGATGAGGGGCTGGGGTGGGAGCACTGGATAAAGGAGAGATCCGTAAAAGGAGTCAGACTCCTGGTAAAGAGAAGGGGTAACACCTCAGGGGAATAAGGGGGCACCTGACAGAGCCTGGGGTGGGGAGAACTGATGGGAAACACAGGGGTGGGGGGAAATGTCAGGAAAGAGAGGTGAGGGGGTATAGCTGAGAGGGAAGGGGGTACATGGGGATGTAGCTGTCAGGGAAGGGGCTTGGGGGGTATAGCTCAGCGGGAAGGGGGTATAGGGCAGGCAGCTGACAGGGAAGAGGGTACGGGGCACAGCTGACGGGAAGGGGAGCACGGCTGACAGGGAAGAGGCACGAGGTGTGCACGGCTGGGGGGGTACAGCTGACAGGGAAGGGGGCACGGGGGGGAAGAGCTGACAGGGAATGGGACAACGGGGGCTGGCTGACAGAGAAGGGGCCCGGCACAGGCAGCTGCGAGCGAAGCGGGTACAGGGTGCAGCTGACAGGTAAGGGGGCACCGAGGGGCGGCGGGCAGGGAAGGGGATACGGGGGGGCTGTCTGACAGGGCGGAGGAGCCGCGGGGGCGGCGGGGCCCGTCCGGCCCGTTACCTGTCAGGCCTCCCGGGCGCGAGCGCAGCGGGCACTGGAGGTTGCGAGGCTCCATCCATGCGGGGCAGAGCGGGACGCAGCGCAGGGGCCGCGGCGGGGCCCCGGCCGTGCCCCCCGCCCCCGGCCCTGTTTACCCCCGCCAGCTGTCCGGGGCTGCGCTGCGCCCCCCGCCGCCACGCGCTGCGCATGCGCCACGCCAACTGCGCAACCGCCCCCCCCGCCACGCCCCGCGCAAAAGGCGTAAATCCCGTTGGTGAATAGCGCCCCTTCCTGCCCGCCGCCGCGCCGGAACTGACAGCTCGCGGAGCCAATGGGGAGGGACGGCGCCGATCAGGAGAGATTCGCCAATCGGCGCTGGGGGGCGGGAGCATGGTGGCGCGAAGGGGCTCCTGGGAGATGTAGTCAAGGAGGAGGAGTGATGGCCGCCGGCTGCCCATCCCCAAACCTGGGGGTTAAAGCCCCCTGTGCCCGGACTCCTCCGCTTCACAGGCGGCTCCGGGTGTGAACCTGGCTGCGAGGATGGTGAAGGGTCTGGAGGGGAAGCCAGGAAGGCACAGGCTGAGGTCACTCAGTTTGTCCAGCCTGGAGACGAGGGGGCTGAGGGCAGAGCGTGTCAGGATCTGGAGCTCCTCTGTCCCTGGAAGGGTCCCGTCCCACCCCCTGCCATGGGCAGGGACACCTTCCACTACCCCAGGGTGCTCCAAGCCCCACCCAACCTGGCCTTGGACACTTCCAGGGATCCAGGGGCAACCACAGCTTTTCTGGGCACCCTGTGCCAGGGCCTCACCACCCTGACAGGGAACAATTTCTTCCCAAAATCTAATCTAAATTTACACTCCACCAGCTTAAGGCCATTCCTCTTTGTCCTGTCACTCCAGGCCCTTTTAAATAATCCCTTTCCCTCTTCCTTGTCGGCTCCTTCAGGTACTGGAAAGCTGCAATTAGGTCACCCTGAAGCTCCTCTTCTCCAAAGCCCGTCAGCCTTTCCTCACAGGAGAGGTGCTGCATCCCTCGCATCCTTTGGTGGCCTCCTCAGGATATTCTGTGATTCTCTGACCTGTCCACAGCCAGGCGGTGAACGAGCCCCTGCAAAAAAACTCATCCCAGTGCTTGGTCTTTCCAGCACAACTCCAGAAGTGAAGTGTGTGAGACGCTGCTCGTCCAGCAGCACCAAGCTCGGGTTTGCTCGGAAAATAAAACTCCTGTGGAAAGAGCCAGGGGGTGGCAGTGTTTGCAAAACCCTTCCCTTCTCCTTGTGCTCCCGTGGCCACTGTCCCCTCAGTGGGGACACTGAGGACAAGCAAGGCTGGCGTCCCCTCCAGTCCCGATTATCTTAATTAACCCCTCCAGAAAGGATGTGTGTAAAAGAAATCAAAACTTACCAATTCACCTCCCTATAATTTATTTCCACAATTAAACATTCCTGAAGTCCGTTAATAACATGTAATTAATAGTTTAAATTTTCATTTGGAACTTAATTCCCTGGCTCCCAGATAATCCCAGCTGCATGGCGGAAGAAAATTGCTACTTGCTTATTCCAAAAGAAGGAGGAAAAGCCCCTTAAATCAGAGACATCAGGTGGAAGCCTGAGGACTCTTCCGTACACCTCCAGCCTCATAAATGACAGCTGCAATGATTCATCTCCATCTCGCAAGTCATTAACCTATTCAGCTGTTGTCAAAGTTCTTCACAGAAGGTAATTGTTAATTGTTGCCTCTGCATCAGTCCAGACTCTCTAATTAAACAAATAATAATTGCAATCCATCCTCACAAAAGGGTTTTATCTTCTTTTCTCAGATGCCATCCCCATGGGGATCCAAAGCTCCACACAAAATCAGGCAGGCTTCAGATGCCCTTGACATGGAAGTTTTTCTCGCTGATGGAGAGAAAATTGGGGCACAGGAGCTTGATTCTTTTCTCAAGCCAGTGACAAGAATAACAGGGCTGGAGCCAGGGAGGACTTGCTGGTTCTGTCAGACCTGAAGTTTCCTGATGCAGTCTCAAAGCTGGGGAATGCAAACAAGGTGTTCTGAGAGTATCCTCCTGGAACGGGGCTGTGGTGTTTCTGTTCAAGGAAAGGTACAGGGAGCAAGGAATAAATCTGCCTGAGAGCTCACCCTTCTTACAGTGTTGGAGTGAAAACAATTTAAGTTGTACAAAAGGCATTTTTAACACTTTCAATAAACACCTGTCTGCTTTTCTATCCTCAACCTATGCTACACAGAAAAAAAAAGAAAATTCAGTGTAAAAACCCCACAACACGCACATAAAGTTCAATTTTACACCCTGTGCCGTAGTTAGGATGTCCCAGGGTGCAAATGCACAGTTTCACAGACATGGATCTTACTCTGCAGGTGGTTTGTTCTGCAGACAGCTGGAGCTGGACTAGGATTTGTTTGCAGGTTGAAATGGCCAGGTCAGAGCAAGGAATCTGCACCAACCAAAATCCTTTGCAGAGTTCAACAGGCTGACAGGCCCTTGTCCAACCAAGACAAGCAGGAACCCGCTACCAAAGCCACGAGGACTGCCCTGGATGCTGCATCCCCCCGGCAAACACCCACCGGACAGAGCGGAGCGCCGCAGCCCTGCCCCACCACGGCTGCCGGCGGATTCAGGCACGAGGAGGCAGAAAAACCCGACCCAGTTACTTCACAGGAACATTGTACCTGTTTTAGCTTCTGGGAACTGTTTCTGAAAGCAAAGCAGCCCCCGTGTTTTTGCCTCAACGAGTCTCCCGTTGCCAGAGCACAGTCCTGCCTCAACCCAAACATCACCAACTGCATCGCACCGGCTCAGGCTTCTCACCCAGATATGACTAAGCCCTTTCAAAACGAGAAACGCTCAGGATTTCTTGCTTAATTGCTAAAACAGATTAATTTGACTATCCAGCACATAGCCAAGCGGAAAAGAGGAATTGACACACCTAGCTGGTTCCTGCTGAGGCTGATGATCTGCTTTAACTGATGGGTCACCTTTGGGGATGATTTTCCACCAAATAGCTGCCACAGGGCTGCTGGGCTCCCCTCCTGCCCTCCACATTCCCTGCAGCCTTCTGACCACTAGTGCTTTGGGAGACTTAAATCAAGAATATAACCGATGCAAACCAGCAACCGTCACCTTCAAAGCTCGAGGTTTAGCTGCCACATGTCATGGAAAGGGCCCACGCCTTCCACACATTGAGTTCATCCAAGAATTAGGGGCTGCATCTTTACCAAAAGGCCCCTTTTTTAAGTTTAGGCAGTAAACCAGGTCAAAACTCATTTGGATTGCTCTGGTCACACACATGTGACACTCAGGATGTTGGAGGAGAGCCAAGAAATCAGGGTGGCTGAGCCCAGCCGCAGTGCCAAGCAACCCCCCCACGCTACTCCAGTGGTTTTATTGGAGCCTTATCAGATTTCCTGGTGACTCAGAGTAACCGGTGACCGGGGAGAAGGGCATGGCCGTAGCAGCAAGCAGAGATGCGGTTACAGCTCCACGTTGGTCCAGAACAGCAGCCAATGCCCCCCAGGCCCCTCCGTCCTCCCAGACCCCACCACCCCAGAGCTCTCCTGCTCCTCACTGAAGACAAGCAGACCATGGCTGTGTCTCTGTAAGGAGCAAACACGGAGGAGGCAGTGGCTGCTCAGCTATTCCCAGGAGCCGAGGGAGCTCTGCCCGTCCCCCGTGCCCTGGCTGAGTCCCCACAGGGTGGCTGGGCTGTGCACCCCGCATGTCCCTGCTGGCCCCGCGCTGCTGGGCACAGTGCGGTGCCACCTCTCTGCTCCCTTACAGCAGCAGCCACCTGCTCGCAGATCCCGTTTTCCTCCTTTCTTTGGCACCCCCTGCCCTTGCTTTGGGGCCCTTTGACTCCTGCACAGCCCCTCTCTCTGTGCACCTCTTCTTGCGTTTCCCCCCAGCATCGCACGAGCACCCTCTGCCCCTGCACCCCCTTCCCCGGGAAGGGGTCTTCCCCCCGCACCCCCTCTTTCACCAGCACTCCGTCCCATACACACACACACCCCGCAACCCCCTTCCCCTGCACCCCACCTTCCACCCCCTCCCACGCTCCCCTCCTTCCCCTTCCCTTTCCCTCCTTCTCC
>VWPU01015761.1:0-34897 GCA_013398955.1 Callaeas wilsoni | reverse complement strand
CCCCCCAGCTCTCCCAGAGCAGATTCCCATCCCTCTGAGCACCTTTGTGCCCCTGTCGCTCCAGTGCTTCCCAAAGTCAGAGTTACTGGAATTCTGAGGTGCTCCAGGGGGTCGGAGCAGCGACCTCCCCCTCTAATTAAAACGGTTTCCATTAGGAGCGAACCTTTCTGCAGGAATGGGAGCAGGAGCAGGATGCTGGAGCCTCTCCCTGCTCCCAAGGCTTTTGTTGACTGCCTGGGGTAGACACCGAGCCTTGCTTCCCAAGATGTGTGGCTGCAGAGAACTCCAGGCAGCTCCACATCAAGGTAAGAGAAAAATAATAAAATAATAAAAAAAACCCAAATCATCCCAATGTCTTTTCTAACCCAGCCTCGAGTAACCAGGGAACACTAAAGCTAAAATGACTTTTTGCCAATAATTGTCTTTGGGTTCTTTAGAGCAATCTCATCAAAGCTCTGTAGACTTAATACCCCTGGTTATGGGATTTGGAGCGCTGCTAAATGCAAAACTTAATTCAGTGTTCAGTTGTTTAAAATTTAAAATCCAAACTTGAGTGTGTCATAAAAAATTGGGCTGCTTCTCCTGCTTATTAGGGCAGGGAAAAATCAGCCTAATTCCACAGAATTCACAGGCATTGAGCCTACAATGGGGTTTATTAGAGGGAAAATGTTCCTTTAATATATAAACCAGGAAAAGGTTGGAGCACCAGGCAAATTATGCAGATTCAATTGTGTTTCAAAAAGGATTGAATTTGCATCCTATGAAAATTTCCAGTTTGTCCCTCAGCAGGCTCTGACTGTGAAGGTTACTGGGGCTTGTGCGGTGTCAGGGGAACTTCAGAGGCACTTCCCTTCCTCCCCCTGGGCAGAAACCTGGGAATTCTGTCACAGAACCACAGAATCCCAAATGGTTTGGGTGGGAGGGACCCCAAAGCCCATCCAGTGCCACCCCTGTAATCCAGGAGCAGCCACAGCTGCTCTGGGGATTCCATCCCAGCCCCTCCCCACCCTCCAGGGAACAATTCCTGCCCAATATCCCATCCATCCCTGCCCTCTGGAGGTGGGAATCCATTCCCTGTGTCCTGGCCCTCCATCCCTTGTCCCCAGCCCCGCTCCAGCTCTCCTGGAGCCCCTTCAGGCCCTGGAAGCCTCAAACAGAGGCTTTTTTGTGGTCTGGAATATTAAATCCCAAATTTAATAGAAGTTCCCTTAAAAAAATTACTGAACCTTGAAAATTCTATCTCTCCATTTAATGCACTAAAATAGCAATGAAAGTTTTCAAGAGACTTCCAGAGATTTCCATGAAAATATTTAAAAAGGATTGAAGGAAGCATTTTTAAAAAGTGCCCATAATTCCAGGAAAAGTCCAGTAATAAGAACATCCTCCTGACAGCATCATGCAGGAGAAAAAATGATTTATATTTATCATCTTATTGTGTTTCAAACAAGGCATTAAAACACCTCAGAACTGAAAATAAAATCTATGAAAAGCATGAGGGTAAACTTCACCCACCTCAGGAAAACCCCATTAAAAATGCAGTTTCTAAACTTCAAACCGTGGTCTGAATACTCCCATTTTTGTACCACTCCATAAAACCAAGCCTGGAATATTTCACTCCTAGCTGGAGAAAGCCTCCCTGAAATCCTAATGAAGTGCTCATAAAAGATTCATGGCAAACGTGCAGAGGAGTGAAAAGGGCACAGCCAAAAATGCTCTGGAATTGCAGATTGGAGTGGAAATGTCTCTTCTGTCGGAGAACAAAGATCCCATTTGGCTGCTTAGGATTGTCTGGATGTCTCTGAGTCAGAGACAGCCCTGGCCCTTTTCCCTCGGCCCGTTCCATAATATTTTAGGTTGGGCGGGGCCTGGAGCAGGTGGGATGGTGCAGGGTGTCCCTGTCCGTGGTGGGGGTGGCACTGGGGGGCTTTCAGCCCCTTCCCACCCAAACCGGTCCGGGATTTTATGGTCCCCTGGTATTCAGCCCAAGGGATGCTGGTGTTGGGTCCTGCTGGGATCTCAGACCCCAGCCCAGCCCATCCTCACCTCCTTCTCCCTTTAATTAACCAGATGATGCTGGAAAACCAGGAAAGGACACTGGGAAACTCTTCCCAGTTAGACTGAAAGTCTGCTGCTCTGCTCTGTACAGATGCAGCTCGATTCCAGTGGCACTGAGGGAGAATCTGGGATTTTATCATGCAGTTAAACTGGCACAATGGGAAAATTCCCTGAATCCAACGCCTCTTCCAGGTATATCACCCTCAGCCTCTGCGTAAAGGTCAGAGAATGACTTTATTTTTTTCCAGGTTTTTTTCTCTCTCCCTCAGCCCGTGGAAATTCCAGAGCCTCTGGTAGCCCACTGAACACAGGCTTGGAATAATTTGATTTCTGGGAAGAGTGGTGGCAAATTCCCTGGCTGCAATTCCTGGGTTGGTTGGATGTGGAAGCTCTTTAGGATTTCTGTTGGCACCAGCTGAGCAGGTCTGCTCTGGGCACACGAGGAATTGTGAGACTTTTTAACCTTGGAACTGAACCTAAAGCTGAGCCTGAAGTACCTGCACAAATCCCTGCCTGCAGTTTAAAACGTCCTTAGGAGGAGCAGTGATAATCCTAACGCTTTCTCCTTGCAAGTTTAAAGATTCTCCCTTTCTCCTTAAAAGTTCTCCTGGGATTCCTGGGTGTGGAGCTGCCCTGATTACGGAGCTGTTTGGGATTTCACTGGTTCCCCTTTTCAGCAGTTTTTCCCATGGAAATGTTGGATTTATGGTCTCCCGTCAGACTCAGCGTAAAGGGAATCATAATCACGGGCTAACATTTTTTTGCTTTACAGCTTCAAGTAAATCTTTATTAGAGGTTGCAAGGAGTGAAATAACCTTTGGCATGGGGCACCTAGGAGGTGATGGAAAACCCTCCTGGAGCTGCGGCAGGGCTGGGGGTGGGTTCAGGAGGGGCTCAGCCAGGCTCTCCTCTCTGCCCAAACTCTCTCCTTGCACACCATGGTCGTCCATCACTTTATTTAAATCCCCCTCTCTCTTTATGGACTTGCTGCTGCTTCGTTCTGGTTCATCCAGGCAGCAGTTGGAGGAAAAAGAAACTGGGGAAATTCCTGAGGGAGAGGTAAAGCTGGATAATTGTCCTTTAGCATGAAGAGCACAAGGTAAGTGCAGTTCCAGATGCCTGCCTTTAATAAACAGGGTTTTATCCCACAGTTCCAGCCTGGTTTGGGTTGGAGGGACCCCAAAGCCCACCCAGGGCCACCGCTGCCATGGCAGGGACACCTCCCACTGTCCCAGGCTGCTCCCAGCCCCAGTGTCCAGCCTGGCCTTGGGCACTGCCAGGGATCCAGGGGCAGCCACAGCTGCTCTGGGCACCCTGGGCCAGGGCCTGCCACCCTCCCAGGGAACAGTTCCTGCCCTACCTCCCATCCATCCCTGCCCTCTGGGAAGCCATTCCCTGTGTCCTGTCCCTCCATCCCTTGTCAATGGTCTCTCCTCATGTTTCCTGTCAGCTCCTTCAGGCACTGGAAGGCCTCAATAGGTCACCCCGAAACGTCTCCTCTCCAGGCTGAACAATCCCAATTGATTCCATGATTTTTCCTGTCAAACTCGTTTGAAAAGTGAAAAAAAATTAATTGCCTTGGAGTTTCTCTTCCGTGTGGCTTCATTGAAACCCAACCAGCCCCTAGGAGAACATTCCCTGTATTTCTGCACTCAGCGCTCCCAGCTCTTCTCCCATCCATCGACTGCCACGCTTGGAGTTGAAGTATTTTAACAAAAGACTCAGCTTTGTTGTGCTGCTTTGTAGAATAATGATGTTCAACGTTCCAATCAATGGGAAATGGATTTTGTGTTCTCTCCTGGCCTCTAGCTCATCCTTGGGATCTCTGGAGCCCCCACCTGCAGAGCTGGGGCCCAGCACGGGAAGGACCTGGAGCTGCTGGAGAGAATCCAGAGGAGGCACCAAATGATCAGAGGATGGAGCAGCTCTGCTGGGAGGGAAGGCTGGGAGAGCTGTGATTGTTCACCCGGGGAATGGAAGCTCCAGGGTGGTCTCACTGTGGCCCCACAGTACCTGAAGGAGCCAACAAGAAACCAGAGAGAGACTATTTACAAGGGATGGAGGGACAGGACACAGGGAATGGCTTCCCACTGCCAGAGGGCAGGGATGGATGGGATATTGGGAAGGAATTCCTGGCTATGAAGGTGGTGAGGGGCTGGGATGGAATTCCCAGAGCAGCTGTGGCTGCCCCTGGATCCCTGGCAGTGCCCAAGGCCAGGCTGGACACTGGGGCTTGGGGCAGCCTGGGACAGTGGGAGGTGTCCCTGCCATGGCAGGGGTGGCACTGCAGGGCCTTTGGGCTCCCTCCAACCCATCCACGATTCCATGTCACATTCCTCGTGCTGGCTGTGAACATCAGCTGCAGTCACTGAAATTCCCAAGGCCTCCAGGATTCCCACTTGCTGTGAGTAGCTCGCTCCTGCTAAAATCTCCTTCCTGGTGGAACATTCCCGTGGTGCTTCCCAGCTGCCAGCCCCGTTTGTGCCTGCTCTGTGTGACAGTGACAAGGCTGGAAGTGACACTTGCAGGTGTTTGCTGCCTGGCAAAGCCCCAGTCTGGCTGTCTGTGTTTGATTTCATCCAAATCCGTTTATTGTGAACACTCCCGACCGTCAGGGCTGCTGTGGGTTGTGTATCTCAGATGTTGTGTGGAGAGGCAGGAGATTCCATCCTCAGGAAGGGGGAATTGGGAGGGCAGGGAAGCAGAAACACCCCAGGCAAATCCCTGCCTGTGTGTCGTGAGATTAACTTAATTTTAGGGCTGCAAACCTGGGATAAACACAAGTAAAGAGCCAAGGATAACTGGAAACAACCCTTGGTCTCATTACCAGACACGTTTCCTGTGGAAAAAAAGACAATTAGTGGGATATTGAACTTAGCCCCTCTTCTGTGGCAGTTACTAAATTCCATGACATTTCAGCTGGATTCTCTTTTTCCCAGCTCTGGCTCGAGGCTGTCCCAGGGAGCCTCTGGAGGTGGAGGGGAGATCGGAGGAGCCACCCTGCCACAGCCCCGGTTACTCAAACTGAGGAGAACGATTTGCAGAACCTCATCAGCAGCGAAGGAACTGATAAAGCCATTGCCTGAGCTTTTCCTGGTTTGGCGCTGGCTGGGATGAAGGGATGAGGTGGAGAAGGAGGGATCCTCCTGCCCTGCTGGGCAGAGGGGGAGCAGCCGGAGCTGTCCTGGGCTCCGCAATCGGGATACTTTCCAGGAGTTCATTGTGATTTTGGGTAGGGTATCTGGGGTCAAAGGACACAGGGAGCGGCTTCCCACTGCCAGAGGGCAGGGATGGATGGGATATTGGGAAGGAATTGTTCCCTGGGAGGGTGGAGAGGGGCTGGGATGGAATTCCCAGAGCAGCTGTGGCTGCCCCTGGATCCCTGGCAGTGCCCAAGGCCAGGCTGGACACTGGGGCTTGGAGCAGCCTGGGACAGTGGGAGGTGTCCCTGCCATGGCTGGGATGATCTTCAAGGTCCTTTCCAACACAGATCATTCCGGGATTCTTTGAAACTCTGCTTCCTCTTCCTTCCACACCTCCCGAAGTCTGGTTGTGGTGTTTTCCCTGCTTGCCGTCTGTATTTTGTTTAACGCAGTGCTGGGAGCAAGGCAGAGCTCTGCACAGGAGGACTCGGGGTGTCCCCGGATGATCTTTAAGGTCCCTTCCCACCCAAACCTTCCAGGACCCTGTGGTTTTAGGGACCGATTTCGGCGGGGTTTGTCCTGCCCTGTGGCTCTGCCTCACAGCCCTCCTGTGAGGGGTGAGGGGGACGGTCCCTCCCTGCCCCCCTCGGCTCCTCCAGGTGCTCCCAGGGATTGCTCCATTTCCAAGCTGCCAGGGATTGCTCCATTTCCAAGGCTTCACGGAAATAAAAGGAAAAAAAAAGCTTAACCTGAGGGTCTTTCCAGGACAGCAGCTGCAAACCTTGGTATTTATATTTATATATTTATATCAAATATCTGGGAAGTGCGTGTCATTCCCTTTGGGGGGACGTTGTCCCTTGGTCCTTCAGGAATTTTCTGTGTAAGAGCACAAAGGTATAAAATCTGCTGTTGCTGTCATTTGTTGCTTTACCATGGATTAAGTAAGGAAAAGTAAAATAATTTGGGTTAAAAGATTAATTCTTTGAAAAAAAAAATTAAATTTTTAATAAAACAGTAAATACTAGTAAAAGCATTTTGTAGAATTTTTAATTTTACAAAATACTGAACCCTAACCTGAAACAAACCCCCAAAAATGAAGCTCCAAGTCCGGGTGGGGTTGGCTGAGTTAGGGAGCAATGGCCAGGGAGGTGACAGGATTCATTGCAAATTGCTCCGTGCTCCAAAACGCCGAGGGTGAAGATAATGAAGGATTAATGGCATTTGCTTTTGTGTCTCTGGAAAGAGGGAAAAAGGCTCCTTAAATCAGCCTGGGCTTGTCCTGCTGGTGGAGACACCAAGGTTAGGAAAACCCGGCCAGTCTGCTCGTTTGGGTGATTTAATTAAGATATGGCTGTGAGGAGCAGCAAAGGGGCTGCTCCTGCAGCTGCAATGGAGAAACAGCTCCTGGGAGGAGGGAAACGCTGGGAATAAACGCTGGGAATAAACGCTGGGAATAAACGCTGGGAATAAAAACTGGCTGCCTAACAGTGGGAACTGCCAGGGGAGGAGCAGCTGGGATCGCTTTGGAGGAAATGGAGAGTGCTGATCTGACCAAATCAGTGAGAAAACCAGATTATTTGGAAGATCCCAATACGTGATGAGGGGCTGAGCTTGCCAGAGGTTGCTGACTGACCTCAGAGTGAAATTCCAGGATATTTCCTGGCGGTTTCTTTTTCTCCAAGCGGTGGAGGAAAATCTCCACAGCCCCATTCCCAATACCTGGAGAGAATATAAAATATAAAATATAAGATATAAAATATACAATATACAATATAAAATATACAATATAAATTGCTGGGCTTTGATCTGGATCCTTGGGAATCTGAGCTGTGTCCCTGGCCTCTCCTGCCATGGATGATGGAATGGTGTGGGTTGGAAGGGGTCTTCCAGCCCATCCATCCCACCCCTGCCACAGGCTGGGACACGTCCCCCTATCCCAGGGCGCTCCATGTCCTGTCCAGCCTGGCCTGGAGAGTCCTTTTCCCAGTTTGGTTGATAATGGGAAGTTTTTAATGGGAAAGAGTCTGCGGCCAGGCACGATTTCAGCTGTTCTGAGCCCTTTTCCAGCTGTGAGAGTTCCTAAATGGACAAGGTTGTCAAGCTCTGGCAGGGGCTGCCCAGGGAGCTTTGGAGTGCCCATCCCTGGAGGTGTCCAAGGAACTCCTGGAGGTGGCACTGAGTGCTCTGGGCTGGGGAGGAGATGGGGATGGGCTTTTCCAACCTCAGTAGTCCTGGGATTCCGTGATCCCTGTGATCCAGGGAGCACAGCCAAGCACGGCATTTTTTAGTGTTTATTCTCTCACCTAGTAAAATAATAATTGAATTTAAAGCGTTCTCTTCCAGCACCTATTTTTTCCCGTTGAAATGCTCCTTTCTCCTTATCAATCCATGCCCTAATTAGTGGAACTGCTCCAGTGTCTCAGGTCCAGGCTGAGGAGCTGGAAGATAATTATCACTGCACCAATTAAGCTTGTTGCAAGTTCATGAATTCACCTCTTAGATTTTTTCCCCAGAACATTCAGAGCGAATCCAGTAATTTAACAGCATTTCCAGGAATGAGCAGAGGAGCTGCTCAAAGAGTTTTTGGGGTTTGAGACATTATTGTAACCGCAGCTCCGGGATTTCACCTTTCCCTCACGGCTGTCCCCCAGCTCCCTCTGATTTCTCATTAGACCTCATTAAATTATGGTTGTTAGATTATGGCTCTCACCCCGGCTGACCCCACAGAATTTGTTTCCACGTATCTTTAATGTAAAAAAAAGTACAACTACCAGGCTGGGAGCTATGAGAAAGATCAGTGTGGTTTCCTTCCCTTTCTCCCGCTGTGTCCCAGCCAAGCGATTCCAGAGGTGTCTTCTCCAGGTGAACAACCCCAGCTCTCCCAGCCTTCCCTCCCAGCAGAGCTGCTCCATCCTCTGATCATCCTTGAGTTCCTCCTCTGGCCTGGCTCCAGCAGCTCCAGGTCCTTCCAGCACCTTCCAGGTCCTTCCAGGCTGCCCAGGGTGCTGCTGGAGCCCCAGCCCTGGAAGTGGTAAACCAAGTGAGGATGTGGCACCAGAGGATGTGGTTTAGTGGCGACCATGGTGGTGCTGATGCTTGGACTGGCTGATCTCAGAGGTCCTTCCCAACCGTAATGATCCTGGATTCTTTAGGGAAAAAGGTGCTGCTGAGGAAAAGGTATAAAGGTATCAAAAATCACGAAGGGAGGCTGAGTCTGCAGCTCCTGGTGATTGAGGGCATGGAGATCTCCCTTTCAAAGGGGTTTCTGCTTCCAAATTAATAAAGTCAGGGCTCAGAGCACTCCCTCTGTGGCCAGGAGGGAGCTGGAGGCTGAGGGAGGGGCTCAGCCAAAAGGCTGAACTGCACAGGGCTGAGTGGAGACGGATTCGGGGCGGTGTGGTTATTCAGGAATTTAGCTGGAGCAGGATCTGAACTCCTTTTCGCAGGAGGAAGCGGGGAGGTCAGGAACAGAGCAAGAGAATGTGGCATTAGGAGCCCTCTGGATTTGCCCCTGGTGACAAAAGCCTGTGGCACGTGTGGCACCAACCTCCCGAGGGAGACAAATTGCCCGGGAAGCAGCTAGGGCAGGACGGGATCAGGTCCCAAAGTCGCGGTTCTGGCCCGGGGCTCTGTGAGACAGCAGAGGCTGTGTCAGGAGCAGATCCTCGCCGAGGCTGTGTTTAATCCTGCCGTGACCTCTCCGTCCCCTCGCTGGCACTGGGGGGTGGCCGGTGGCTGTCCCCAGCGAGGGACACCTGCTCACGGCCTGGGAGCTCTCCAGGGGGGAGCATCAGGGATTTCTTACAGTGCCAGGGAGGAAGGGGAGGGTGAGTTTATAAAAACCCCCTGTGCTTGATTTATCCCTTAACTGCAGGAAAAGTAGAACCAAAAATGTCTTTCATCGCAGTTGGGAAGGCAAATCCTCTTCCCAGGAATGGATCTTTTTGTCTCTCACTTCTTTCCCAGCTGCTTCCACCTTTTTTTAAACGCTGGTTTCAGGAAAGCAAGAGATGGAAACGTCAGGGATTCGTTAAAAGAGAGGAGGAGGAAAGCAAGGACACCTCGGTCACAGTGAGTTTATAAACATAAAACCTCCACGTGTTTGATTTATCCGTTCATCTCTAATTGCAGGAAAACTAGACCCAAAACCATCTTTCCTCTACCATGGGAAGGCAAATCCTCTTCCTGGGAACGGATCTTTTTGTCTCTCATTTCTTTCCTGGCTGTTTCCACCTCTTTTTTTTTTAACTCTGGTGTTCCAGGAAAGAACAGGAAGCCATAAAAAGGGTCTAAATTCAGGCAGGTGCTGAAGCAGAGCCTGTGTGTGCCAGAGCAGCATCAAACACCGCAGACGGACGTGGCCAAGGGCCGGCCTGAGGCCTCCATCCTGTGGCCACCTGAGGGACACGAATTTTTTTTGTAAAGAGCACATAAAATCACAGTGCTAAAAATGACAGTGCTTTGGAGCTGCTCAAAGCACCGTGGGTGAAGCTCCCATCAGCAGTTCCTCACTGGTTATTTCCAAGGGCTGGGAGCTGGGAATAAAAACCATCTCCATCATGGAGCTTTAAAATCTCAGGCCAAGCAAATTCCTTAGCGATGCAAATTCGAAGGGAAGAGGAGCTGAGCTGTGGAGGTGCCAGAGGTGTTTGAAAGTGGCTGTTTCAAGGAGAGATTTCATGGAATTAATTTGGCTGTGCAGGAGCTCTGCGGGGTCTGGGACAGGCAGGGGGGCTGGGAACAGCAGCTCTGGGATGGACACGGCTCCCGTGACAGTGAGAGCAGGCTGATTCCATGGAAAACCAGCAGCAAGGGCATCAACACACGGGGGAACGCGGGAAGTTTCCCAGGGGTGGTGGGCTGGAGGGGCAGAGCCCATCTCCAGCTGTGGGATCAAAGCCGGGGATTCCCGGCCCTCGCTCCCTGCAGAGCTGGGAAGGAGCTGTGCTTGTCTTTGCCATGGTCCTGCTCTTTTTGGGTTCTCATTTGGTTATTGACTCCCATGTCTGGGATTTGGAGGGTTACTGCCACGCAGGAGAGAACAATTCCTCTGGAGAGAGGCCGGGAGAAAGTCAGAGTGACGATGGACCTTTGTATTATCCCAAAATAGCTGAGAGTTACGGAATCGTGGAATGGTTCGGCTTGGAGGGACCCCAAAGGCCACCCAGTGCCACCCCTGCCATGGCAGGGACACCTCCCACTGTCCCAGGCTGCTCCAAGCCCCAGTGTCCAGCCTGGCCTTGGGCACTGCCAGGGATCCAGGGGCAGCCACAGCTGCTCTGGGAATTCCATCCCAGCCCCTCCCACCCTCCCAGGGAACAATTCCTTCCCAATCTCCCATCCATCCCTGCCCTCTGGCAGTGGAAGCCATTCCCTGTGTCCTGTCCCTCCATCCCTTGTCCCCAGTCCCTCTCCAGCTCTCCTGGAGCCCCTTCAGGCCCTGGAAGAGGCTCTGGGCTCCCCCTTGATCCGTCTCTCCCCCAGCCTGAACATCCTCACCTCAATCCCAACTCGTATCCTCAGTTTTATGGCAGGAAAGTCTCCAAACCTAAAGGCAGCTCCAAATTTGTGACCCCCTGCCCCAGCACAAACTTCTCCAGCTGCCCTCCATGCTCACTCTGCTCCCAGAAGAATCCAGGACCCCATCTGGCCTGGGTTAGGGTTAGGGTTAAACCCAGAACTCAGTTTGGGGTTTTATTTGTAATGTTCTTTAGAACTCAGTGCAGCAAAGCTGCAGCTCCCAAGCCAAGAAATGAATGTGAGCCTGGAATTAGGAGCTAAACAGAGCCTGACCCATCAGGGCCTGAGAGAAGGTCACCAGAGGTACCCAGAACCTTGGTGGGTCCCAAATCCCACGGGAGAACAGGGGTGGCTCCTTCAGCCGCTCCTGCAAGGAGAGCTCCTGGTGCTGGGAGCCGGAAACAAACCTTTAATGGTGCTTAAAGGCATAAAAGCACAGAAAAGGTGCTCTGCTTATCGTCTTTTCCCCCGTTTTGGATGGCAGAAAAGCCTCCCAAACTGATATTCCATCCATGGACACCTGCTGCTGCTAACGATGGGATTTAGCACATGATCCTTTTATTGCTTTGTTCCCGAGCCTTTATAAAACTCTCCTCATATTTTTCTTGTCACTGCAGCCTCTGAAACCCTTCCACTGAAACAGTGAGGTGACTCCCCTTGGAAGGGAGTTCTTTCCTGCTTTTTAGGGGGACACGCAGAAGCCGTAATTGCCTTGCCAGGTTGATGTTTCCAGGGTTTATTCTCCCTTTTTTTTCTGGGCAGAGTCAGGAATGGGACTTGGACGATCTTGGGGGTCCCTTCCAGCTCAGGGTATTCTGAGATTCTATAATTCTGATTATTGCCACTGCCAGTCCCTTCCTCAGCTTGGGTTGCCTGTCCAAATTTGCAGTTTGGTTCTGAATGTTGAATTTCTTGGTGAATGTTGGTTTTCTTGGTGAGTGACAGAAATCCCAGATTTTGGAGGCGTTTTTTTCCCCAAAAAAATGACAATCCCTTAGGCTTCCTTTAATGGCTTTCAGAAGAAGAGACTGCAAAAAAACCACAACTGAATGATTTCAAAACAAAATATTTGCTCGTTTTTGCAGTTTCCTGAATTCCCAGGGAACTGGCAGTGGTGGAAACAATGTGCAAGGAAAATGATGGGCAAGGAAAGCTTTTTCCCTGGAGCCATCAGCTCTTGGAAGTTTGGCTGTCAAAACAGGTTCTTGTGCTCTTAAATGGTTTTGGGCAAATTCAGGTGCTGTGTGATGAGCTCTGGGGCTGTGGGGCCCTGACCCAGGGATCCCGAGGGCACCTGGAGAGCCCAAAATATCCCGAGAGCCCAAAATATCCCGAGAGCTCTGCCAGGCCACAGCCCTGAGTGGCTCTGCCCGAGGAGCAGGGGAGGTGCTGCCGAGGGGCTGAATCCCTGTTCAAACGCTCTGGCCGGGCTCAGAAAATGGATTTGGGGTGGTCAGGCTGTGGGCTCTGAGAAACAGGAGCCTGATTGCAGGAAACAGCCCCAAAACTCCAAAATAATGGCGCAAAACAGGCAAAAAATGTCTGGAAGTTTGCTGTGGGACAAGATCCAGTGGGAGGAATCCTTTTAAGGTCCCTTCGGCCCAAACTCTCCTGTGGTTCCTCGATTTTAGAAACCCAAAATAGGAGCCCAAAGTGTGGCTTGGAGGTGTCTGGGTCTGGCAGGATGTCACCGCTCACTGGGGAACGTCACAGCACCTTGGGAATGAGCAGAAAACACTCTGGTTACCCCTCAGGGAGCAGGGATTTCCTCTCTCGCTGCCACAATGCCGGTATTTTCCTCTGGATAGGGAATTTTGGGACACCACAGCTCTGGGAGGGATAGTTTCCTGCTGCAGGTTGCTTTTTTCTTTTTGCGTAATTTTTCCTCCTCCCTGGTTTGTTTTGGGTTTTGCTTTTTTTTTTGGTTGGTTTTTTGTTTTGTTTTTGGGTTTTTTGGTTGGTTTTTTTAATGTTGTTTGCTATTCTGCTTTTTCCCCTGCTGCTTTTTCCATATTCCATGCAAGAATTCCTGCTCCAGGTGATGTGCACACCCGGGACTGAGCTACAGCTGCCTCGAGAAGAGATGAGAGGGAAGGCAGGAAATAATTGTCTGCTTCTGCTCCCTCTCCTTCTCCACACTCCCCTCTCCCAAAGAGGCAAGCAGGGAAGGCTTGAAAGGGAAACAGCGACTGCCCCAACCTGCAGAGCCAGGGAGAAAACAGAGAGAAAAGAGAGAAAACAGAGAAAACAGAGAGAAAACAAACAGAGAGAAAACAGAGAGAAAACAAACAGAGAGAAATCAGCCTCTGCTCCCTGTCTGTGCCAGTCCCAGAAGGGATTCCCTGTGCTCTGTTCCTGGAACCCGGGGCTGTGGAGCTCTCACTCCCCTGGGATCCCACTGCCAGGTTTTACTCACAGAATCCCAAAATGGTTTGGGTTGGAGGGACCCCAAAGCCCACCCAGTGCCACCCCTGCCATGGCAGGGACACCTCCCACTGTCCCAGGCTGCTCCAAGCCCCAGTGTCCAGCCTGGCCTTGGGCACTGCCAGGGATCCAGGGGCAGCCACAGCTGCTCTGGGAATTCCATCCCAGCCCCTCCCCACCCTCCCAGGGAACAATTCCTTCCCAATATCCCATCCATCCCTGCCCTCTGGCGGTGGGAAGCCATTCCCTGTGTCCTGTCCCTCCATCCCTTGTCCCCAGTCCCTCTCCAGCTCTCCTGGCGCCCCTTCAGGCCCTGGCAGGGGCTCTGAGCTCTCCCTGGATCCCTCCCTTTTCCAGGTGAGCCCCCCAGCTCTCCCAGCCTCAGCCCAGCTTCCGTGTCCCTGCAGGGCGGGGTTGGTCCATGGATGCTCCTGGGAGTTCCAGGGAGGTTTGGGATGCCGGGGAGCCCGGCCCTGGAGCTGTCTGTGGGTGTGTGGATGGACACCCAGCACAGGGTGGGAACTGGGCACTCTAACAGCTTTAATGAGCCCCCCTGAGGAGCAAACAGCTCAGGCTGCAAAGGCAGAGCAGCGAGGGATAAACCATGGCAGCACCGAGTCCTCCTTCCCCCTCAAAGTGTTTTCCATGCTGGTGAAGTCTGGATGAAACATTGGGGTTCCAGAAGGGGGGAAACCCCCCGGAGTCCCCTCACCGAGAGTCTGGCTTGGCCCTGCCAGGGGAGTCTGAGCTGCTGGTTTGCTCAGGAAGGTTTTGTGCAGTTTTTCCTTCACCCTGAAGGATGTTCTGTGCCCACTGAAGTATTTTAGAGGGTTTGGATGGATTTTTTTCTCTTTTCTCGGGGTAGGTGTGAGAGCAGCAGGTGACAACAGGGCTGTGAGCTTTCCCTGCACGGCCTTGTCACCAGGAGGGGTTTAGGACCCCGAGGGCAGCTTTGGAGCAGGACCGTCTCTGCTGAGTCCATCGAAGGGAGCAGTTCCATCACTCCCGCGCATCCCCAGCTGCCAGCGCCTGCCGGGCACGGCTCCGGGCTCCTGGCAGTGCTCCCACCCTCGATGGAGGGTGGCTGTGTCCTGCTTAGCGGGGTGTGGGACACAGAAAGGCTCTGAGGGCAGCAGCTCTAGATTCAAGAAGTGCCCCGAGGTAACTAAAGCCATTTCCCAGGCCTGTGAGCAGCTGCACGGCTGAGCACCCTCCCTTCTCCTCCCTCGGGGGTGTTTCCAGCAGCTCTGGTGGCCACTCATTCATTTTCTCTATTGCTTTTACCAAACTCATTTCCTTTGCAGTGGGATGCGTTGTGGATGTCTCGGGGCGGAGGGGGGGGGGCGGGTATTTTGGGGTGGTTTTTTGTGTTTCTGTGTGTTTTGAAGCACAGTGATGCCCTGTTTTCTGCTGGGGAGGGTTAAGGGCCAGCAGTGCCGTGTGCTCACAGCCCCAGGCCAGGTGTCACAGCAGGGCATCACAGCTCCCTGTTCAGCCTGCATTTGGGTGCACCTCTTGGAATGCTATGGCCAAGTGCATTTGGATGCAGCTCTTGGAATGCTGTGGCCAAGTGCTCAGGCTGCTGGCAGAGGTTAAGTGTGCTGCTCTGTGTTGTGTGAGTGACCCCTGTGCCCTCTGGACACGAGGAGAGGCAGCTTTGGGGTCACCGACACACTCAGAGTTTGGGTTCTGTGCTAAAACCATTGAATTCTGCCACGAAAGCTTCTGAAAGCTGAGTTTGTAGGGATATGAGCAGAGGCTGAGGGAGTTGGGAAGGGGCTGGAGCCCCAGGAGAGGCTGAGGGAGCTGGGAAGGGGCTCAGCCTGGAGCAAAGGAGGCTCAGGGGGCACCTTGTGGCTCTGCACAACTCCCTGACAGGAGGGGGCAGCCGGGGGGGTCGGGCTCTGCTCCCAGGGAACAGGGACAGGAGGAGAGGGAACGGCCTCAGGCTGGGCCAGGGCAGCCTCAGGGTGGGCACCAGCAGGAATTTCCCCATGGAAAGGGTGCTCAGGCCTTGGAAGTGCCCAGGGAGGTTTGGAGTCCCCATCCCTGGAGGTGTCCCAGGAGGTGGCACTGAGTGCTCTGGGCTGGGGACAGGGTGGGGATGGGGCACAGCTCGGACTCCACGGGCTGGGAGGGCTTTTCCAACCCAAACCGTTCCATGATTCTGTGATTCTCTCCCACAGAGTGGGGAGGCAGAAGGAAAGGGGCGTTTCAGCCCTTCTCGTCTCCTGAACAGGTGGGAAGAATTCCTGCCGCAGGTAGGTTTTAGCGTCGAGGAGGTCTCGGTTCATCAGCAGCCCCAGCCCTGCACAGTTCAGCTCTGCCAGGGATATTTACAGCCGGGGCGCGGGTGGAAGCTGGAAGGAAGGAGAGCTGCATAAATTCTGGGAGCGCTCAGCCCAGCGACAGCTGCACAGCACGGTCCCGGAAGGAGGCGAAGGGAAGGAACCCAGTCAGGGAGAAATATGCGAAGGGAAGGAACCCAGTCAGGGAGAAATATGCGAAGGGAAGGAACCGAGTCAGGGAAGAATGTGGGCAGCTCAGGCTCCCACTGGGGCGGTGCTGACATCACCTGCCCACAAAAAGGCTTTTTATTCCCATTTAGGAGACCCTGCTTGGCTGCCAACAGGAAAAATGAGGCTTTTAGGAAAAGGATTCTGAAGAATCTTGAGGCAAAGCTCAGATTTTTCTGAAGAAGTCTCTATTAAAACCCCGGTTTTACTGTTGTCCCTCTTTTCCACATAATCCCTTGGGATACAATCAGAAATTCCAGCACTAATCAATGCCTTGGTTCTCCAGCTAAAGGGAACAAACAGAACCACCCAGGATGGATTAACTTTTGCTGGATTCTCCAGGAGTCATGGTGAGCGTGAACTCCAGTTAAGCAACACTGTCAGAGACATAATTTATTATCTAATTGATAAGAAATATTGCAGGGAGAGCCCAGACAATGAAAGCAACTTCTACAGGAAATATTTTAGCAAGAAGAAGCTACTTGGGGATGGAGCGGGGGCAGAAAATTGAGTTGCAAATTAAAAAGGATAAAAAACGTGGAGTCGTATATAACAAAATCCTACTTTTTAAAATGCAGCTGGTGAGGGCCATAATTTATTTGTGAAAGGGAAAAACCAGGGCAGAGAGGGCTGGAGAGGGAGGATGGAAAGGGAGGTGGGAGCTGAAGGGGAAGGGAAAGGAGCTGGGAGGGGGTGGAACAACGGGAAGAGGGAGAGCGGTTTGGGAAGGAGGGAACGGGAGGCGTCCCGGAGCTCCGGGGGGAGCCTGGGGACCGAGAGCTGGGGATGCTCGTGCGGGCTCGGAGGGACCGCCCGGCCCAGGGATGCGCTGCAGGCCCTGCCAGGGAGCTCTGCCCGCGGAACTGATCGGCTGTCCCTCTTTGCCGTCTTCTCAGCAGTTCGGGACCGTCTCCAGCGGCTGCCAGTGGAGGCTGCTGCTGGGAGCCCGATGGTTTCTCACGTTCCTGCGTGCTCTGTAACGCCAGAGCTCTGCTGCTGCCGAGCCCAGGGAGAGCCCGCATCTTCCGGCTGCTTTCTGCCCTCTGTCCCCTGCCCTCGGGGATGACAGCGCTTCCCCTCCCTGCCCTCCTCCCGGAGGGAAAACTGCTGGAGAAGCGGCTCCAGTGGAAGGCGGGCAGAGCAAGGACGAGACTGAAGCTCTCCGGTGTTCCCTGATTTTACAGCTCTGCCCTGTAGGGTGTAAAGAGGGGGGCGATTTCCCTGGGAACCCCGCAGGCTGGGACATCACAGCTTCCAGCTCTGCTCCTCTCCTCCTCCTCTGGCTCTTCCCAGCGAGTCCCTGAGTGTGTGCCACCCTCCTGCCAGTCCTTCCCTGGCCCTTCCATCAGCGCCTTCCTCCGCCCTGACACGCCGGGAGTCACACTTCACTCCCAGGAGTGACGGGGAAAGCCTGGACCCAGGGGAAGGGAAGGGAAAGGGGAAAAGGAAGGGGAAGGGAAAAGGAAAAGGAAGGGGAAGGGAAAAGGAAAAGGAAGGGGAAGGGGAAGAGAAAGGGATAGGGAAAGGGAAAGGGAAAGGAGGAACCCATCCAGCCAAGTTGCCAAGGCAGCTCTNGAAGGGGGAAGGAAAGGGAAGGGAATAGGGAAAAGGGAATAGGGAAAAGGTAAAAGGGAAGGGAAGGACCCATCCAGCCAAGTTGCCAAAGCAGCTCCGGGCAGCTGATGTTGGGTTGGGAATTCAGGAATTCAGTGAGAGGTCAGGGAAGAGCTGCAGGCTGAGGGGCAGGGACAGCCCTGGCCGAGCCAGGCCAAGGTCCTTCAGCTCCCAACTCACTCAAAGGAACCATAAATGAAAGAAAAATAGGGAATTTGAAATGTTTTCTACCCCAAGAGGCTTTTGTAGAATCTCAGAATTGCTCAGGCTGGAAAAGACCTTTGGGATCATCCAGTTCAAGCATCAACCAGCAAAGCCACGGTCACTTTAAACCCTGTCCTCGGGAGCCACTTCCACGCAGGTTCCACAGTCCCCAGCTCCAAGGCTGCTTCCCAGAATTTTCTTTCCCCCCTCAGACACACCTTTCCTCTGTTCCTAATGCTATCACATATGGAAGATATTCCCAATGAAGTTTTCAGCTCTGTCCTAAACCTCTTTTCAGGGATGAGAGGGTGGAAATCACTTGATGGGGATTGATCAGACACTGTCATTAAATGCTTATCACCCCCAAAATTCTGCAGCAGGTGAGGTCTGAATGCTCCTTCTATCAAATACTGCTCCAAAAGGAATCCTTATGGATTTCATTCAGCTCCAGATGTTTCTGTGATTGTTTCTAACAGTGATCGACAAAAACGCTGGAGAAATACAGATCCGAACCTTGATTCTCCGATATTTATTACAACAACCTGACCCAGCAGCAGGCTGGGATTCACAGGGTGCAATGAAATCCTTGCTAAATCATCACCCCATGGAGAAAATTGCTTTTTTAATTTAATGTTTCTCTTTCAGCTGGTTCTGCAGAGACATGCTAATTTAGCAGCTTAATTTGTTATCAGGAAGAACACGATCCCAGACACGAGCTCTCCCCGAGTCACGTCCAAGTGAGACTAAAGGCTCACGCAAGCGAGGCTGTGAGCAGAGGCACAAATTGCCTCCCCCGTCAGGGAATGATGGGGAATCATGGACCAGCCCGGGGCCCTGCAGCAGCAGAGCTGAGAGCCGTGCTCTTGGCTGCTGCTTTGGTCCAAAAACCTGAGAGCTCAGGGACAGAGCAGCAGCTTTTTGCTGGAGATGGAGCACGGCAGAGGGGCAACAAAAACGGGGCCTTTTCCAGGTAATGTTGGTCCCAACACTCATTTTGGGTGAAGACAGGAACATTCCCGTTTGGATGGGCGAGTGAAAACTGCTGAGATCTGGGCAAATATGGGATAAAACCCGCAAGGAGCTCAGAGATTCTTTGTTGCTTTGCAACTGGGAATTCTGCAAGGCTCGAGATTGCAAACTTGAGTGATCCCACCCCATGCTGAGTGTTCCCATAGCACCCTGAGTGTTCCCAATCAAACCTGAGTGTTCCCAATCAAACCTGAGTGTTCCCATAGCACCCTGAGTGTTCCCATACCACCCTGAGTGTTCCCAATCAAACCTGAGTGTTCCCAATCAAACCTGAGTGTTCCCATCCCATCCTGAGTGATCGCATCCCATCCTGAGTGTTCGAAATCAAACCTAAGTCGTCCCACACCATCCTGATTGTTCCCAGCCCACGCTGAGTGTTCCCATCCCACCCTGAGTGTTCCCATCCCACCCTGAGTGTTCCCATCCCATCCTGAGTGTTCCCATCCCATCTTGAGTGTTCCAAATCAAATTTAAGTGATCCCATCCCATCCTGAGCGTTCCCATCCCATCCTGAGTGTTCCAAATCAAATCTGAGCATTCCCATCCCACCCTGAGCGATCCCATCCCACCTTGAGTGTTCCAAATCAAACCTGAGTGTTCCCATCTCACCCTGAGCGTCCCATCCCACCCTGAGTGATCCCATCCCACCCTGAGCGTTCCCCCCCCACGCTGAGCGTTCCCGCCGCGCCGTGGGCGGTCCCAGCCCATCCTGAGCGTTCCCACCCCATGCTGAGCGTTCCCACCCCACCGTGAGCGTTCCCATCCCATCCTGAGCGTTCCCACCCCACGCTGAGCGTTCCCACCCCGCGCTGCTGTCCCAGAGCCCCTGGCACATGGACTGGCCCCACGGCTGAGCCCGCGGGCCCTGGGCCAGCCCGGGGCCGCTGTGAGGAGGTCACACAGCAGGAGCAGGCCCTGCTGCCAGTCCTTTGTCATGGATCATTGGTTGTGTAGAGGCTGCTCGGGCAATGTTTAGACTCTGCTTTAGGTAAATCCCATCCTAATCACCCCATCATCTCCATGTCCCACCTCCCCTCAGCTCCACAGCCCCAGCCAGCCCCGCTCCTCGAGGGCCAGGCCAGGGCACGGAGGCTGTGGGGAGTCCCCGGGGCTTTCCCGTCCCAGTCCCACGCCCGGCCCTCGGACCCAGCGGAGCCCCGGGCTGGGGAGAGCAGCCCCCGCTGCCTCTCCGGGGAGCGGCGGCTCCTGCGGGGCCTGAGCAGCGCGATCGGCCGCTGCCGAGCATGAGCGGCCCCGGCGGAACCCGAATCCCCGTGTGGGAACTTCTTCTCGGTTTGGACGGTCAGGACAGCTATACACGAGAGATCTCTGTGGTTAGGTTTTAGAGGGTGGAGTTTATTTATGCAGGGTGTGGGTATAGTGGCCTTGCTTGGAGCTGCCAGCTGCAGCTCGGAGCAGGCCAGAAAAGTAAGAGAGCAAGAGAGAGTAAGGGCTAGAAGAAGTAGGGGAAGTTGTAAAAGGAGAGGAGAAGTGAGCTAAGAGAGCAAAGTGATCATTTACAATACAATAAATCTTCTTCTGTGTTGAATATTCTAATTTTGATTAGCCAATCTAGTACAAGATACAAATCCTATAGCATTTCCATACAGCCTATAAGAATTGTTACATTACCATACTGCGTTACATTTTAAACTCTAGAAACTCCTCTCTGGACCCCTGCTGCCAAGCTAGCAGGGTCTGCGCTGGCCCTTGGAGCTGTCTGCAGGCAGAGGGGATTGTTTAATCAGAGAGGGGATTACCCTCAGCCGGCCATCCCAGTGTTTTCCAGTTGTTCAGTAACTCAGGCTTGGTATCTCAAAGCTTGCTTTCATTTCAATCTCACTTATAGTTCCCCTAGTCTCAGCATCTTTTGCCAGGCAATCATATTTATAAGGCTTTCCTGTTTCATCTTCCCCAACACCCCAAGCTGCTGGGAAAGGACCAAAACAGGCACTCGGAGCTTCGGGACGCTTCTTCCGTGCCCTCAGAAGCTCCTGTCAGAACTTTCTCTGTGCCATCCCAAGCACCCCACCTCAGCCAGACTGAGCTGGGTGCCTGCAGTCTCACTCCCTGCTCAGCGAGACACTGATCTCCACTCCGCCCTGGCAGGGGATGTTAACAAATGATCCATATTTCATAAACCTGGCAACAAAGGGCTGCTAATTCAGCTCCAATCACGGAGATCTCTCCATCAAGGAGCTGCCAGCCCGCCGCCAGCTTCCTTGAGTCACAGCAATGAGCGAGTCCTTTGTGTTCTGCAAAGGGGATTTATGCAGAGCACGAGCTGCACTACAGAATCCGCATTAAAAATCCAGAAAAGGGATGTTCTGCTGGTCTAGTGCAGGGAACATCCCCGTAAGATTTGCAATATCAGTGGAAATCTGATCTCCAGTGCTGGGCAGCAGCTCCTGTCCCATTGCACACCTCCAGGGGTGGGCACTCCAAACCTCCCTGGGCAGTTCCAAGGCCTGGCCACCCTTTCCATGGGGAAATTCCTGCTGGTGCCCACCCTGAGGCTGCCCTGGCCCAGCCTGAGGCCGTTCCCTCTCCTCCTGTCCCTGTTCCCTGGGAGCAGAGCCCGCCCCCCCCGGCTGCCCCCTCCTGTCAGGGAGTTGTGCAGAGCCACAAGGGCCCCCCTGCGCCTCCTTTGCTCCAGGCTGAGCCCCTTTCCAGCTCCCTCAGGAATTCCCACAGGATTTATTCCTCTCCCTTTGGGCTCTAAAGACACCTCTGGCATGAAGAGGAAAAAAAATGCCCCCAAACCTGAATTCAGGTGATTTTTGCCCAGCAGTGCCTGTTGCAGTCCCCCCCTCCTCAGCCGAGCTCCCTCCCTGCCCTCACCCTGCTGGAATTGCTCATTCCTTCATTTCTTATGATTTTTATTGCTCTGCCTTATCTGTGGAATTGGAACATTTTTTAATCCATCCTGTGGAATTTCCCAAACTCCCAGCGCTGGTTTCATCCATCTCCACAGACAGTCCAGGAGGTTTGCCTAAAACACAGCCAGGGCCCTGACAGAGGAGAGGAGGGAAACGTTCCCGGAACATCCCAGTGAAAGGCTGATGTGCATTCCCTGCGCGGCACTGGCCAGGCACAGGGCACTGCTGCTGCTCTGTTCCTCAAAGATAAGCTGGGGCAGGGAATTTATGGCTGCCAGTTCCAGTTTCGTTCCCTGGCAGGTGCTTGGATGCTGTTAATGGAAAGAATTCCGTTATTTTCCTTGGATGCTGTTAATGGAAAGAATTCCTTTATTTTCCTAAGAGAGATCTCAAAAAAAGGACAGATTCCTTGGTTTCTGCCTGCTAGAGGTGGAAGGGAGGCTGTGGCCCAGGAAAATCCCCTGCAGCGAGCACTGGAGAACAGAGTTGGTTTTCCTGCTGCTTCTCCAGGAGCTGGGAAGGCAAGAACTGGGAATTTTTTTGAGGATCACTTGTTCTTCAAAGTGCTGTAACGGAGTCCTGTGTTGGAGTTTCGTCACTGAAGGAGCTCCTGCTGAGCTGCACCCAAAAAGCGCTGAGGAAACGTGGCACACGCCCAGAGGCACTTCAGCCTCAGCTTCTGAACACAAACCTCTCTTAACTCCCCCCTTTGGAGGAATTTGAAATAATTCTGTCCTGGCAAATGTAACTGGGAAAATAAGGACTTTTTATGAATTATAATGAGTGATCTGTGTTTCCCAAAGAGCTTTTCCATTTTGGAGCAACCCATGGCACCTCCCCTGAACTGCTGGCGTGGGATAATCTGGGTCAGACTTTTGGGAATTGCCTTTGGCCGAGTCTCTAAGAGGTGTCAGCTTCTTGTAGCACCAAGAGCTGCTCTGTGTGTGATGCTCCTCTGGACTGAGTGAAGGAAAGAGGTTTAAACTCCCCTTCTGGGGCATCCCAAAATTCCACCCCAGGGCAGGAGCAGGAGGTTTATAACAACAAAAGGGAATTTTTTCCCCACTCTCATGAATATCTTTTCCTCCTTCACTGAACGAGGCCTCCTTGCACCACGCTGGCTCCTCCTGCCACGACTGCCATCATCTGCCGGGATTTGGGGTGGATTTTGGAGCATCAGGGGTCACATCAAGGGTCCTGCAGCAGCCTGGTCACTGCCACGAAGGTTTTCAACCCTTCAGCAGCAGCACTCAAATAGCAGTGAATTTGTGCCAGTTTGGGCACAATTTGGGTTACATTTGGGCACATTTGGGTTATATTTGGGTTTTATTTGGGTACAATTTGGGTAAAATTTGGGTTATATTTGGCACAATTTGAGATATTTGGTACAATTTCGGTTTTATTTGGGCACAATTTGGGTTATATTTGGCACAATTTGGGTACAATTTGAGCAGCATTTGGGTTATGTTGGGCACAATTTGGGTACAATTTGAGTACAATTTGGGCACAATTTGGGTTATATTGGGCACAATTTGGGCACAATTTGGGTACAATTTGGGTTACATTTGGAACAATTTGGGTTACATTTGGGCACAATTTGGGTTATATTTGGGCACCATTTCGGTTATATTTGGGCACCGTTTCAGTTATATTTGGGCACAGTTTGGGTACAATTTGGTACAATTTGGGTACAATTTGAGCACCATTGGAGTTATATTGGGCACAATCTGGGCACAATTTGGGTACAATTTGGAACAATTTGGGTTTTATTTGGGCACAATTTCAGTTATATTTGGGCACAGTTTGGATACAATTTGGTACAATTTGGGTACAATTTGGGCACAATTTGGGTTATATTTGGGACAATTTGAGCACAATTTGGGTACAATTTGGGTTACATTTGGAACAATTTGGGTTTTATTTGGGCACGATTTGGGTTATATTTGGGCACGATTTCGGTTATATTTGGGCACAGTTTCAGTTATATTTGGGCACAGTTTGGGTACAATTTGGTACAATTTGGGTACAATTTGGGCACAATTTTGGTTATATTTGGGCACTATTTGGGCACAATTCGGGTTCTATTTGTTTGTTTGGGGGATTTGTTGGTTTTAAGACACCCCCCAAATCCCCCGGCAGGCACTGCCACCCTGAATCCCAGCTTTGGCGGGAGGGAGCTCAGGAAAAGGCAGCATTTCCCAGGATTTTTGCACTGCTCTTGCCTGGGGAGGGAAGATCGGGAGGTGATGAAATCAGAGGGAATGGCTGATTTAACCATTTAACCATAACAACGGGAGCCTTTTCCGTGGAATCCCTGCCCGGGGGCAGCTGCTCCATGTGGGTTTTCCATGGACCACGAGCACTGGTGGAGCTCCCAGCACGGACCTGACTTAACTGAGAGCCGAGCACAGGAGGAGCGGAATCGATTTTCTGCACCTGAAAACTCAGGGCAGCGCTCGGAAAAGCCCGAGGAAGGAGTGCTGGGATGAAAAACCAAATTACCCAGCATCGAGCACGAGTGCAATGAGTTCAGCGCTCAGATTCTGTAATCAGCACCACTTAAACAGCTTTTATGGTGTCCAGGAGTGTCTCTAGGAGAAGCCTGAAGAGTTGTGGTGTTTTACCAATGATTTACCAACCGCTTCCATGAGGTTTGTGTTGAAATGAAGAATTTTTTCCAGTGTGGGTGTTTTTTTTCAGGACAGGTCAACCCCAAGAGTGAAGCTGTTGGATCCAACCACACCACGGGGTTAAAACCAGAATTTCTTGGTCTTGCACATGCAAAAATCCTGGGAGAGGCCTAAAGCCTGGGCTCTGTCTGGTGCTGAAGTTGGTGATGAGGGGAAGAAAGCAAAAATCAGTGAGTGAGGAGAGAATAAAAGGGACTGGGAGAAACAAAGGGATAAAAGTAATAAATCCATGGAAAAGAGGACGTGTGGAGGGACAACTGGCAAAGGATGGGAAGCAGAGGAATGGAGCTGGAAACACGAAGTGAAGCCCCAGGTGACAGGGTTAGGAAGAGTTTCGGCAAGGAGGGAGAGGATTTGGGAAAATCCCAGACTGGCCCAAGGTAAGAGCTCTGGAGGGAGGAGCAGGGATGGGGTCGGGAGGAAGGACGGAGGGCACCCTCCTTGTTCCTGCTGGGATTTCTGCCGTTTCTTACCAAAGATAATGTTATTGTTTCTGATCCAGAAACAGAATCGAGGAGGAGAACGGTGTTTGGGCTGTCCTGGAGGAGTGTGCAGCCCCGAGTCCCTGCGCTCCATCTCTGCTCAAGCTGCTGCCTTTTATTAGAGTGGACTAAACCCAATAATCCCTGCTGATCAAGACTCTGTATCCCTTTAACTAGCCTTAAAATCCCACTCTGGAGGGTTGTTTGGGTTTTCTCGNCTCCATCTCTGCTCAAGCTGCTGCCTTTTATTAGAGTGGACTAAACCCAATAATCCCTGCTGATCAAGACTCTCTATCCCTTTAATTGGCCTTAAATCCCACTCTGGGGGGTTGTTTGGGTTTTCTTGTGGTTTTTTTGGGGGGAGGGGTTGGGTCGGTTTTCTTTTGGGTTTTTGGAGTTGTTATTCTTTTTTTTGGTTTTTTGCTGGCATGATAAAAATGATCTTTTCTGTGGAAGTAATTACATATCGAGTACTGATGTGCAGTTGCTGCCGTGTATTTTAGAGAGAGATTTTGAGAATGTTTTATTTGAAGTGGGGCCAGGAGGTGCAAAAAGCTTGGGGGGAGCTTTGCTGAACCCAGGCAGCTCCTGCAGGGAGGGGTGGCAGATCCCAGCTTCTGCAGGAAAGGATGGGAATCTCAGTTTAGCTCTAGGAAAACGTGATTTTCCTTGATTTTTCTGACCTATAATTTTTGCAAACAAAGCTCAGCCTGGCTTTGCAGAAAGGGAACATCCAGCATCCTGCAAAGGCTTAAGGAGGGGCCATAAATGAGATATTTCGGTTGTGTTTTGGTTGAGTGGGATGGATGTGAGCTGGAGACTCCAGGGAGGATTTCCTGTGCCCATGGCCACCCTGGGAATCCTGCAGGGATCTGTGGCTGTGAGGAGCAGGATCCTGGAGCTCTTTAACCATTTTGCTGTTTTCCCATTTTGCTTTTTCCCATTTTGCTCTTTCCCATTTTGCTCTTTCCCATTTTGCCATTTTCCCATTTTGCCGTTTTCCCACATTGGTGTTTCCTATTTTGCTGTTTTCCCATTTTGCTTTTTCCCCATTTTGCTCTTTTCCTATTTCGCTTTTTTCCCAATTTTCCGTTTTCCCATGTTGCTGTTTCCCATGTTGCTGTTTTCTATTTTGCTGCTCCCCATGTTGCTGTTTACCCATTTTGCTCTTTTCCCATTTTGCTTTTTTCTCAATTTTCTTTTTTCCCATTTTGCTGTTTTCCCTCATTGGTGTTTCCTATTTTGCTGTTTTCCCATGTTGCTGTTTCCCCATTTTGCTCTTTTCCTATTTCGCTTTTTTCCCAATTTTCCGTTTGCCCATGTTGCTGTTTCCCATGTTGCTGTTTTCTATTTTGCTGCTCCCCATGTTGCTGTTTACCCATTTTGCTCTTTTCCCATTTTGCTTTTTTCTCAATTTTCTTTTTTCCCATTTTGCTGTTTTCCCACATTGGTGTTTCCTATTTTGCTGTTTTCCCATGTTGCTGTTTCCCCATTTTGCTCTTTTCCTATTTAGCTTTTTTCCCAATTTTCTGTTTTCCCGTTTTGCTGTTGTTTCCCATTTCACAGTTTCCTGGTTCACTTTGCAGCTCTGCCATCCTCTGCTGGGTGTGCTCAGGCCCATCCCCATTCCATCGAGTTAATCCACTCGATCCTAGCAGAGTTAATTAATTAGGGGTCGATCTCCAGCGGTTCTCTCCTGAGGATTCTCCTGGGAGCCGGGTACCAAAGGGGCTCCTTGAGCATCCCCTCTGCCGGGGGCTCCTCGGGCAAGCTGGGAGCAGAGGATTCCACATTCCCAGCACTTTGAATCCATGTCCTGAGAGTGGCTCTGCAATCAGGTACCTGTGAGAGCCCCACAGAGAGGAGATGAAATCAGGATAATCGGAATTTTAGGACAGGTTTTGGCCTCGAGGGGTCCTGGAGCAGATTTTGAAGATGGTGTTGTGTTTGCCTTTATTCCCTTCTCCTCTGTGCCCCCCTGCACATCCAGGAGGAAATCCTCACCATTCTCTACCCCGACCCCTTTGGCTCCCGGGACCTTACCGGGTGTCAGGAGGCTCGGAGGTGTTTTTATTTCATTTACTTTGACAATCATTAGGGAATATCTGTGTTTGGGGGAACGAAGGAGCAGCCATATGGGCCTCTGCTGCGATGAGTGACACCCCGGGAATCCTCTGGGAATGAGGGAAAAGAGAGTGTTTATTTCTGGCTTTGATCTGCACAAATTTCTCCAGTGTTTTCCTTGGCAAACACGTGTTTGTCAACACGAGGGATAAAACAGACAGGAGGGAAAATATTGCTTTTGGTTTGTACAGAATTCAGGGAATCCTGGAACGGTGTGGGTTGGAAAGGACCCTAAATCCCATCCGGTCCCACTGGGACCCCTCCCACTGTCCCAGGCTGCTCCAAGCCCCGGTGTCCAGCCCGGCCTTGGGCACTGCCAGGGATCCAGGGGAAGTTTCTCCCAACCCTGCTCTCTCCAAATTTCTCCATTTAATCCCAGCCTTTGCCTTTTTTCCTAAAGGTCTGAGCTGGGATGAGTGGTGAGATTTGAAGGGGTCTCTGCCCTGGAGAATTCTGAGTCCAGCTGCATTTCTGGCAATTAACACTAACATCAACCCATTCTTATATTAATTTTGTGATAAGCAGACTGAGAGCCATGACTCTTTATCACTTTTTTTCTGGAAAACTACTGGAAGCAATACAAATACCTGGTCCAAATAGATAAAGTACAAATGTCCGTATCAATCCCCAAAAGCAGGATGAGTTCCTTGTGACCAATGGCAGCAGGTTTCAAATTTAAGCATTTAAAATTATTTAAATTAAACTGTTTAAGTTTGGCTCCCGTGGAAGGGTTGGAATCTTAAGAATTGAATCGCTGCAGGTCTGGGATACAAGAAGCTGCTCCTGAGTGTGACTGGATGGCTGGGGAGTATTTATAAAGATATTTATCAGGAAATAGAATAAGAAAATTCACTGAGGCAGCTTTTGCAGTGGGGTTCACTCGCAGGAAGTGAGCATTGGCTCTGGCATGGAAAAGCTGAGGTGCTGGAAGGAAAAGCATCAGGAAAACTAAAGGCAATGGAAAGTTTCCGGCCCTGATCCTGCCTTCACCCAGGGGCTGCTGGGGGTGGGATTTCCTTGCCCTGCTCCCTGCACTGGTTTCTTGGGAGGGAATTGATAACCACAAAACCCCACAGCTCCTGCCCACCCAAAAGCGAGTGGATCGAGGAAATCCTGCTGGTTTGAGTGAGTAAGGGGCTGTTTAACGCCTGAAGCAGTGAAGGAGCCACGTTTGGAAGCGCGTGCCCACTGGAGTCAGTGACTCCCACCTGCTGCCAGAGGCAGCCCCGGCCGGGTCCCGCGGGGATCGCTGCCTTTGGAGAGTGCCTCTGCCCAGCCGAGCACAGGAGATGAGCTGTAATTAATATTCTCTCAATTACAACACCTTTCACTGTCACATTCCTCCGGTATTGCTGAGCTGCTGAGGAGCTGGGTATAACTGGAACGGTGAGAGAAGGGGAGGGCAGCTCCTGCTGCTGCCGCAGACAGCTTTAATTCCTGCCTGCCTTCTTCAGCCCTTTGCTTGTCCAAGGGGAGACAGTGATCCGAACTCTGCCATCGCTTCTGTGCAGAAAATACAGAATTATTAACGTTTTATTGGAATTTCAGCTCAGTTTTGTTCAGGTCCCTTGAGGGGAGCTCAGCCTGGTGTGGGGCGGTGTCCAGCCGGCTTTGGACATTCCTTGGGAAGCCGCTGTGCAGCCGAATGTGACAGGAGCTGGAGGGGCTGAGCCCTTTGGCAGAATCCCGGGATCCCTGAGGCTGGAAAAGCCCTCCCAGCCCGTGGAGTCCGAGCTGTGCCCCATCCCCACCCTGTCCCCAGCCCAGAGCACTCAGTGCCACCTCCAGGAATTCCCTGGACACCTCCAGGGATGGGCACTCCAAACCTCCCTGGGCAGTTCCAAGGCCTGAGCACCCTTTCCATGGGGAAATTCCTGCTGGTGCCCACCCTGAGGCTGCCCTGGCCCAGCCGGAGGCCGTTCCCTCTCCTCCTGTCCCTGTTCCCTGGGAGCAGAGCCCGACCCCCCCGGCTGCCCCCTCCTGTCAGGGAGTTGTGCAGCGCCACCAGGGCCCCCCCGCTCCCCCTTTTCTCCAGGCTGAGCCCCTTTCCAGCTCCCCCAGCCATTCTCACAGGACTGCCTGTCCAGGAGTGGAGCAGAAGCAGAGCTGGGGGTGCTGGGGCTGCCACTGGTGGTGCCAGGCTGTGGCCTTTGAGCTCGGATAACGCTCGTGATTGTCCAAATTCAAAAAGGACATCGTAAAAGGCATAGAATTAGATTTTTCCCGGGAGTTTGGAAGGGATCTGTGGCACCCCTGTCCCTTTCGAGGTGCATTCCTGACACTTGGATTGTTTGTGTCTCTGTGTCCGCTGTTCTTTGGGATAACTCCTGGATACCTTCTGGGATAACAGCCATTTCCCCGGCCAGTCTGCTCATGCCTAAGGATTTCTTCAGGTTCTCAGATTTGGGATGCAAGGCCAGGCTGGACACTGGGGCTTGGAGCAGCCCGGGACAGTGGGAGCTGTCCCTGCCATGGCTGGGTGGCACTGGAGGGGCCTTGAGGTCCTTCCAACCCAAACCATTCCCTGATCCCTGAGATAAGAAGAACTTTTAATCAAAGTTGGGAAGGCAGACAACACACTCAGCTTTTGTAATTAGGAAGCAGCTTCCCTCCTTTGCGTGCGAGATATAAGATACCACGGTGCAGCCATAAAATTAATAACTTTGGAAAAGCAGCTGCATTTTGATAAAAAAATAATAATTCTGAAACATAAATAAATGAAAAATCGTGTCCACAGCTCCTGCTACTTCGAAATCACAGCTGACAAAGGAAATAAAAGCTCGATGGTGACAGATAAGTGTGAAAGAAAGCTCTTTTCACTTGATCTGCTCCAGCAGTCATTAAATAACGATGTGCTGACAGCTCAGGAAAAACAACCACCAGGCTTTTATTCACTTGCTCCTGAGCTTTGAGCGGGATCAGGGCCAGGGCAGGAGCTGAATACAATCATTCTGCACCAAAACCTTCATTAATATCCCTCCTATTGCAATATTTGGGTTTCGTTGGCCAGTTCACAAAATCTGAACCTCCCTGTCCACCTCCCCCATCCAGTGCCATTTTCCTTCCTAACCAAAACCGATCCAACTTCGTTTGAATCAGGATCAAACCACCACAGGTCTGATGATCTTTAATGTCCAGGTGGTCTTTTCCAACCCTACGACTCCATGATTATGATTTATTTTTTTTTAAAAGCTGAGTTTTCCAGCTCAGAGGGGTGAGTCCAACCCAGCTTTCCCAGAGGAATGAGCCAGAATCTCTCTTCTCTCCACCTAACGGGAATCCTTCTGCCACCATCCCTTGTGCTGCAAGGAGCACCTGCTCCTCCTTTGCTGGGATTTGTAATTATTGTTAAATGTGGTAAAATTATGCCAGGAAATATGGAGCAGCCAGCCACAAAGAAAAGCAGTTTGCTTAATTAAATATGGGGCTTTTCTGGTATTTTTAAAATATAATTTAAATATATCAGTACACTGTGATGGTATTTCTTTTATTAAGAGATAAAAAAGGGGCTTGAGATGTTCAGGATATTCCAGCTGTTCCTCCTGCCAGTAAAAATGAGGATGTGGCTCTCTAAGGCCCAGGTTCAGTGAGGTGGAGGTGATCTTTGAGCTTTTATTGAGGATACAAACATTCCTGGCTCCAAAGCTGGCTGGTTAACTGTTCCATGGAAATCGGAAATGGAACCTGGGCAATCCAGGGAAATTGTGAATGGAGCCTGGGCAATCCAGGGAAATTTTAAATGGAAATAGTGTAATCCTGGAAATGGGACCTGGGCAATCCAGGAAACTGGAAATGGAACCTGGGCAATCCCGGGAAATTGTGAATGGAGCCTGGGCAATCCAGGGAATTGTGAGTGGAACCTGGGCAATCCAGGGAAATTGTGAATGGAGCCTGGGCAATCCAGGGAAATTGTGAATGGAGTCTGTGCAGTCCAGGGAAATTGTGAGTGGAACCTGTGCAATCCAGGGAATTGGAAATGGAACCTGTGCAATCCAGGGAATTGTGAATGGGACCTGGGCAATCCAGGGAAATTTTAAATGGAACCTGGTGCAATCCAGGGAATTGGAAATGGAACCTGGTACAATTCAGGGAATTGGAAATGGGACCTGGGGAATCCAGGGAAATTTTAAATGGAACCTGGTGCAATCCAGGGAATTGGAAATGGAACCTGGGCAATCCAGGGAATTGTGAATGGAAATTGTGCAATCTAGGATATTGTGAGTGGAACCTGGGCAATCCGGGGAAATTTAAATGGAACCTGGGCAGTCCAGGAAACTGGAAATGGAACCTGGGCAATCCAGGGAATTGTGAATGGAAATTGTGCAATCCAGGAAATTGTGAATGGAACTTGGACAATCCAGGGAGTTGGAAATGGGACCTGGTCAGTCCAGGGAAGTTTTAAATGGAACCCGGTGCAATCCAGGGAATTTTAAATGGAATCCAGTGTAATCCAGGGAATTTTAAATGGAACCCAGTGTAATCCAGGGAATTTTAAATGGAACCGGGGCAATCCAGGGAATTGTCAATGGAACCGGGGCAATCCAGGGAATTTTAAACCGAACCGAGGCTATTCCAAGGATTTGAAAATGAACCCGGGGCAGACAAGGAAATTGTAAAGGGACCCGGGGCAATCCAGGGAATTGTCAATGGAACCGGGGCAATCCAGGGAACTGGAAATGGAACCGGGGCAATCCAGGGAATTGGAAATAGGACCTGGGCAATCCAGGGAATTGTGCATGGAACCTGTGCAGTCAGGAAATGTTTTTCAGGGCAGAGGATGTCAGGCATGGGATGGGCGCGCAGGGGTGCAGGCAGCACCCCGAGGTGCCCGCGGGTGTGGGGATGTGGCATTTGGGGCCGTGCTCGGTGCCGAGCGGGGCGGCGCTGCTGGGTGACGGTGGCACTGGATGTAAATGAGCTCGAAGGGCTTTTTCCAGGCTCTCCTGGGGCTCCGTGGTCCCCCTGCGGAAATGCCGGTGCTCCCCCAACAGAGCTAAAGCAGAGTTTGCTGTGTGCTGTCCAGGGCAGGGGTTTGGCATCCCCAGGGGCTGCGGGAGCTTTGTGGCTTAACCCCAAACCAGCGAGGCCTCGATCCCTTCACAAACGCAATTCCAGCAATGAATTCCTCATATTCCGTGCTGAAGCGTTTCCGTGAATTCACAGGAGATGAAAGGATATCCAGAGTCCCTCTGGAGACATTTTAGAGCACTTGTGAGAACAGCTCATAAAATTAAACCCCACTGGTTCTGGATTAGCCCTTGACATTTGTGTCACTGAGAACTCCTCTGAGCTGGGGGATGTTGTGAATGGATGTGAGGGTTTAGCTGAGTCTCTGCCTTTTGCCCAGGCCTCTGGCAGCAGGCAGGAGCTTTATTGGGGTGACCAGCACCTCAAAACCCACTTTTGTTCGCAAGTTCTTTAATAATGTCTGATTCGGTCTATTATAGAACGAATTATTTATTCAATAGACACAAAACTAACAGAAATAAGACTTAAAACAAACTATGTACTACACAGGAATAAGAATAAAAATAAGCTACTAGTAGGTATATACATCAGGAGGTTAAAGGCACCATCAATTTTACAGCTAGCGAAGAAATAGTATAACTTAGGATCCAATGTATCTCACCATCCAATTGCTGGTGGGGCACACATCGAGATCCTTTCCCTCAGTTCCCAGGAAAGTAACCACGGAATCTGTGCCCAAACTCCGGGGAGAAGTCCCCCACACTCTCAGGGTGTGTGTGTAGAAGGCTTCTGCCTCTGTGGTAACTCGTGTGTCTTTTATAGTTTGTAAAACAGTGTCTCTCAGTCAAGAATATCTCTGTTATCTCTTTCCACCTCTGCTCTCCAAAGATGTGGATTCTTAGCTGAGGCTTGAGCCCTTTTGGCCCAGAGAAGACCCCTTGCTGGGCCTTTCAGCCCCTGGGTTGTCTCTTCCATATCTGCACCAGCCATCAGTGGTAAGAGGGGAGGATGTCCTGCCGCAGGGGACACCCTGGCTTTCAGCAGCCTTTGCTGGCTTTTCTCCCTGGTGTCTCTGCCTTATTCCTGCTCGCACAAGAGGCACTGACTTGGCAGGGTTGTGTTTCCATCCGGGATGCAGTCTCAAATCTGGGATGCAATTCTTAACGTGCCCTTTGCAGCCGTCCCTCCACGTGCACCCCTTCCTTTGGCCCCCCTGCCTTTGGCACCCCTGCCTTTGGCCACCGCGGTTTTTGTGTGCTCAAACACAGCAATTGACCCCCTTTAACAACAGCAGAGTTTGGTTTCAGTGCTGAGCCGTGGTTCCCTCCCCTGGAGGGAAGGAAGGCTGGCCTGGTGGGCTTAATACATCCCAAAGTTTCTGAGCTGTCTCCTGGGCTCTCACCCCCGGTGCCAGGGACAATTTTCATGGAGGTTTCTTGGGGTACAGATCTTATCTCTCCAGGCAAACAAAATTCAGGGAGTAATAACAAAACTGCACCAGCTGATTGAATACTGGAACAGAGCAAGAGTCCTGCTGACAGGTGGGAGAGACCTGTGGGGTCTGAGGGTGTGGGGTCAGTAGAAGGGTCTCTGTACCCACACCTGGCACAGGGTGCCCAGAGCAGCTGTGGCTGCCCCTGGATCCCTGGCAGTGCCCAAGGCCAGGCTGGACACTGGGGCTGGGAGCAGCCTGGGACAGTGGGAGGTGTCCCTGCCCTGGCAGGGGTGGCACTGGGTGGGCTTCGGGGTCCCTCCAACCCAACCATTCCAGGATTCCATGAGTCTCTGACCCTCCCTGTGCTGAGGTCAGCTCTGTCACTCCCTGGATCCTCCTTCCAGCCCTTCTGGCGGAGTTTGTCCCCTTGGCCACCCTCCAGTCCCCGGGGAGCCAGGACTGCTGGGAAATGACTGATTGAAGATTATTACAGACAACATAAAAGTCTGATTTTTCTTGAAGAATCAAAACAGAAAATGTGTCTTATCTCCCACTTCTGCAGCCTCCTTCGGGTCAGGGCTCAGCTCAAAGCTTTTTGTGGAGATTTTCCTGTGATCCCAGGATTCTTCTGGTTTTTTTTTCCTGTCTCCAGCTTCAAACCCAGCAGCTTGCACATGTCCTTTCCACATGCCTTTGTTTTTTGGGGTAAGTCTGTTTATCTCCAGACTGGAAAACACGATTAGCACCACTGTCCTGCTCCATAATGGAACATAATGAATCAGACCCACTGATTTAAGGGCAAGACAGTGGGGATTTCAGGGAGGAGGAAGTTTTTCAGTAGGTTAGGGAAAAAAGGGCTGGGAAAGAATAAAGAGGATAAATCGCGGTAGATAAATTAAAATGAAAAAGATCAGCTATTATGCAAAACTCTCCTGGTGTACATCATAAACGTTAGCTTTTTTATAGAGTCCCCACCACTGAAAATGCACTGCTGGCTACAGGAACATTTTAATAAAGGCCATTAAAACTCATTTCTCTAATATATATTCTAAAGGGGAAAAAGTCCAGAAATCATTTATAATGCTTATTACCACTGCTGGAACAATCCTTAAAGGTCTCTGGCAGGGTGTTCTGCTCTGGGAGGCTTTTAGTGGGAAAAAAAACATCCTCAGGAGCCTTTTGTGGGGATTTGAGCTGGGCTGGGGGGTTAAACAAGCTGGGGATTGGGGAGCTCAGGTTGGGCACAGCTGGGGCTGGGGCTTCACTGGAATATTCACCCTCGGGAATGTTCAGGATGTCCTGGCTCTGCAAAGCTCCGGGAGCAGCCAGTGGAACACAGAGAGGAGGAAAAAAGTGGGAGAATCCAGAGAATAATCCCGAATTTCCCCCAGGACCGTGGGGTGTCGGTGGAGGGCACTTCACCTAAGGTTTCCTGGGTATCACGTGTTAATTACTGTTAATTAATGGAGGGGCAGCTTTGGCTTCCAGTGCTTCCTGAGGAGCTGAGGAATCCCCCAGGAGCTCCCACGGAGGCACTGCTCATTCCCTCATCCTTGTGCCACCTCTGCCAAAAGCGTTCTGTTCCGAATACTGATCCTCTCTGGGTGGGAATGCTGGGGCTTCCCGTGGCACAAACCCCGGAGAGGTGCAGCAGGATGGGACGGGGGCTGGAGCTAATTAGGGTGACACAAAGAGCAGTTTAATTCCAGGTCCTGCGCCCCTGAGCCCTCATCCCTCCTTCAGGCTCTTGCTGCACATCCCAGTGATGTTTGGGGGCCCAGCAGCTGCTCTGGGAACACACCCTGGACTGTTCC
>VWPU01015760.1:0-54383 GCA_013398955.1 Callaeas wilsoni | reverse complement strand
GGGGGCCGGGGGGCGCTTGGGGGCTGTGGGAGGTGTGGCCGGGCTGTGAGGTCTGGGGCCTGAGGGGTTTGACTTCGGGTGCTGGGGGGGTCTGGGTGGTTCTAGAGGGCCACGGCTTGGGGGGTTGAGCCCCACGGACTCTCCTGGTTGGAAATTGGGGGTCACGGAGACCCTGCAGGGAAACTGAGGAAGGGATTGTTTGTGGGGGGAGCTGAAGCCTTCAAGCTCGGTGGAACCCCCCGGGATGTCACCTCGTATCACCCTCAGTGCCATCTGGACTCCGGGGGATGGGAGAGGACCCCTCCCATAACCCCCTCAGTGCCAACACCCCCTGCTCTCTTCAACCCCTTCCTCATGGGAGGCAACCCAAATTCGGGAGGGGGCAACCATAGGCGAGCCTGTGGGGGCAGGGGGTCTCACCCCACCCCGCTGGAACACTGAGGGGAGACCTCGGGGGTCTCAGGGTACTCAAAGGGTCTCAGGGAGGGAGTTTAATCTCCCCATCATCCCAAACCTCCCAGCACTGGAGCTGCGGGTGCTGGTGGTGCCCGGGGAGGGAAACTGAGGCACGGGGACATCTCGGGGACCCCTTCCCCCCCTCCTCAGGATTTGACCCCTAACCCACCCTGGGTACTCATGCCCAGGACCTCAGGGTCCCCCCAGAGCTGGGGGGGGGAGGAGGGATGCTGCAGGCTGAGACCTGACACAGCTCATCCCACGGGTGGGGCTATGACTCACCCACCCGGCAGGCCTCCGCTTTGAGAGCCCCCGGGGTTGGGGGTGGTCCCTGAGCCTTTTGGGGCATTGAGAGGGAGCTGGGAGGGGAGACCCGGACACTGGGGTCCCTTTTGGGGGCGGAGTGAGGGGATGCACCTCACCTTTTGGGGTGCTAAGTCCGTGCGAGGTGCTGGGGGAAATGAGGGCCCTCCAGTGTCTGGGGATGGAGTCGAGCCCAGGGTGTTGGGGTTTTCACAGGTTTGGGGGGGGTGTCTGCTCCTTTTGGGGTCACCTGGGTTCCTCTTGGGATGGGAGAAGTGGGGTGAGTGGTTTGGGGGTGCTGAACCATTGGGGGGGTGCTGGGGCCTCATGAAGGGTGATGGAGGAAATGGGGGGGACCCTGCCCTATGGGAGTCTCCCCCTGACGGAGGATGAGGTCAAGCCCAGGGGGTTTGGGGGTTTGTGTCCCCCCAGATTTTCCTGCTAGGGAACCTGAACCCCCATTTCTACCTCTGAGAGTCCATCCAAGCTCAGACCTCCTGAATCTACCTCCTGAATGGGCTTCTTCAGTTCAAACCCCACCTCTCCATGGAGGGGATCCCCAATATCTGGAGGCTTAGACAGACACTTCCTGCCCCACAAATTTTCCTGGATCAGGGAGTCCTCAACCCCTATTTCCATCTTTGTGGGACCCTCCCCCAAGCTCAGCCCCCCACAAATCCACCACCTGAATGGGCTCCTTCACCCCAAGACCCACCTCCCCATGGAGGGGACCCTCAAAATCCAGATGCTCAGGTGGGCACCTCATCACATAGATGTGTCCAGGGTGTTTATGGGGGGGTCTCTGCCCCGTAGCAGGGTGTCCCTGCCCTGTACTGGGAGCTGGTCCCTTGGCCGCCACCCGGGTGGGGTTTTGGGGTGCAGTGACAAGCCGGGGCCCGTCGGGGCAATTAACTCCCATAATTAGCGTCAGGAGGAGCCGCCCAAACTCTTCGTACTTTCACACGCACACCCCTGCACTCCTCCCCTCCTGGCACCCCAAACCTCCCTCCGCTCCCTAACAACCCCCCCAGCCTCCTAAGACTCTGCACCCCCAGACCCAGCATATTTTGAGTTGGTGTTGCCTTTTTAATTGGGGTGAGATGAGGAGTGACCCCGGGAGTTGGGGAACCCCCAGGAGGGGGGACTGGGGGGATGTGGGGTGGCTTGGGGTGCGTTCTCATTTTTGGGAGCCTGGTTGGGCTTTAGGGCACATTCTGGTCCTTTAGAGGGTGTTCTGGATTTGGGATCCCGAGGGATGGGGGAGGGATGGATACAGGGATACCCTGGAGTGCAGCCCGCCTGTTTCTCACCTCCAGGAATTTGGAGAGACGGTGATGCTGCACATGGGAAACCTGTTGGGTCCAATCCCCCCAATCCTAATGGTTTTCCCTCAAAAACATGGGATGTCCCCCACCTTAAGCACCCACCCTGACCCTTTTAACTCTGAATTCACCCCATTTTGGTGTGAATGTGTTTGCCCCCCATGTGGGAAGAAACAGGGGGACCTGGATGTCCAGTGGGTCGTTATTCCCATGGGATATTCACATGGATTTCCATGGGACCCCCAGGGTCAGCCCTACCCCTGCCTGGGGCCTACCTTCACCATGTGACCCCCAGAAGGGTCCTCACCCCCTCATGGGGATCCTGTGGGGGCTGCCAAGTCCAAGTGGGTGCTCCTTCCTGGGGCTACCTCCCAGATGATCCCTCATCCTCGTTCCCTGGGATCTGTTTCCCAGCACTGGGGCTGGGATGAGCTTTCCCTGTGGCTGGGCGTGATGTGGGGTCCCATCCCTGGGCAGTGGGACAGCAGGAGAGGTGACACCAATGGCATCACAACAGTGATGAGAACCAACCCGCTCCTGGAGGTTGTAAATCCTGGGAATGGGAGGTGCCATGAGCTCTCTGCCGCCAGCTCTGCTCCCGTCATGGATCCTGGGGTGCCCGGGGCTCTTGGCAATCCCAGGGTGCCGCCCGTCTTCTGCAACACCTGCTTTGATCTCCCAGGGACCCACCTTGTTGCTCCAGCCGTCACCATTCCTGCTCCCAGCCCTGCAATTTCCCGTGTCGGTGGCTGCCAACGGAGCAGCCAGGAGTTTCCGAATCTGAGGTTTTCCCAGTCGAACCCAGTCTCAGTGCAGTTTTGGGGTGAAAACGGCTGTATTTGGGCTCTAGTTCTGCTATGCGTTTTCCTGATTGGGACTGCTGGGTGCCTGTGCTGGTGGTCCCTGCTCACGTGGGATACACTGGGAAGCTGGGATGTTGGGGTGCTGGATGGGTGATGGTGGCCAGTGTTGGGTGGGTGACAGTGGCCAAGACTGAGCAGAGGATGGTGTCCATTGTTGGGTAGGTGATGGTGGCCAACACTGAGTGGGGGATGGCCCTCCATGTTATGTGGGTGACAGTGGCCAACAGCGGGTGAGGGGTGGTGGCCAACATTGGGTGAGTGATGGTGGCCAATGTTGGATGGTGATGTTTCCCAGCACTGGGAATGGATGGTGGCCAACATTGGTTGGGTGACAGTGGCCCACCTTGGGCCCTCAGCTTTGCTCTTGATGCATTCCCATCCTGGCAAGAGCTGGAACATCCAAGATGCTCCACCTTGGAGTTCAGGAGGGATTTGGGAACCGACCCCGTGTCCCAGTGAGGTGTCTCCACCCCTTGGTGGCAGGGTGAGGCAGGGCTTTGCTGGCCGAGCAGCTGCTTGGGCAAGTGCCAGGCTGGCCACAGGCCAGCAGCTGGGCCTGGAGCTGGTGCCGGAGCCATGCTGGGAACTCCTGGCAGGAATGCTCTCCACCCGGGCTCCAACAGGTTCATTCGGTTTTGGGGCAGATCTGCCGGTTGCGTAAGGTCGGGAGATGCATCCGCCACCTCCTTCCCTCGATTCAAACCACTTCTCTTCTCCAGCTGGAAAACTGGGTAACCCTGGAGGTGGAAGAGGGTTTCCAGGTGGGATTGGGGCGTGCAGGACGCGAATTGTCCAAGGAGAGCATCAGCTTCTCTGTTCCCTGCACTGCAAATCCCCTGCGGCTGAAAATCCTGGAGCTTCAGGAATCTCTGATGAGATTCAGGAGGAAACACCGGGACAGGCACCCAGACCTAGATTTACATATTTGCAGTGAAAAAAAAAAAGCTGGAGGTGAACAGTCTCGGGGATGAAACTGGTTCCACAAACCTCTCCCAATGGACGGAATAATCCAGAGCTGGATTTTATTGGCAGTGTGAGGGGAAGTTTTAGGGCTTTTTATTTGTTTTAACAGTGGGATAAACCGGGATCCTCAATGGAGGCAGCTCAACACCTCATTAAAATAGAAATTTAAAGCAATTAAGCAATTAAATTTTGTTGTTTAACAATGGGGTAGGCTGGGAGCAGCTTTGCTGTGTGCCACGTGCTGTGGAGGGACTGAAGACCCACAAGGACCCTCAGGAAACATCCCAAAATCCCTGGAAGGTTCCTCAGAGGAGGTATGTGATCCCCTGTCACAGCTATGGGGCAGAGAACAGTCTTGACCCCACTGGGGTGTGGCCCAACACGGATATATTGGGATGTTTTGGTCTCTGCAAATCCCAGTGTGTCCTGCCCGGCTCAATCCATCACTCGGATCCAGAATTACTTCAAAACCCTTTCAAGAGGTTTAAGAAGGTTTTAAAATCATCTTTATTGACATAAAAGTAGTTTTAAAACCCTGCCAAACACTAATGCTCCCAGTTGTGAAACACTTTGGACAACCCATGTCACCCCTCCTCGGAACAAGAGGTTGAAACTGAGTGCATCCGAGGGTGTGCCTGGGAGCCTGGGTTTTTGTTGGAATTCAGTGAACCCAGCCCCTGGTGTCAGGCCGAAAATGACAGATTTAGCTAAAACAAGGGTTTCCCTCGAGGGCATGACGCATCAGAGAGTTCATGGGGCTTTGCGATGAGTGACAGCTGTGGCCCAGGGAATTTGAGTTGGAGTTTGGCTCCAACACCAACAATACTTTGTTTTTCTTTCCTCTCTGGGGAGTGTTTGCAGGCAGGTCATGGCTGTGGCAAAGTGAGAAGGGCGTCCTTTCAAACCTGAAAACAATGAAGAGAATGAAACAACCCCCAAAAAATGACATCTCCACTCCCCTGGCACCGACCAACTCCCTGTGCCCATAAAAAGAGGAGACCCAGTGACTGCTCCCACAGGACTTGGCTCTTCTCACCTCCCAAGATCCGGTCTCAGCCCTTTGCTCAGAATTTTGGGGACCCCTCACTATGTCTCGCCAGTCCTGCGCTCTTGGCAAGGGGTTCAGCTCCAGCTCTGTGTGTTTCGGGGGCAAGAACAAGGTCACATTCAGCTCTGTGCCCCGTGGAGGATGCCGAGGATCTGGTGGCACTGGTGGGTTTGGCAGCAGGAGCCTCTATTCCCTGGGAGGTAGTAAAAGCACCTCCCTGGCAGGATTTGGGGGGGCTGGTGGTTCCTGCAGAGCCTTTGGTGGCCAAGGAGGCTTTGGCTTTGGGGCCGGAGCAGGATTTGGGGGTGGCTATGGTGCAGGGTGCTTTGGTGGAGGCCTTGGCAGTGGCCTTGGTGGAGGATTTGATGGCGGGATGGGGGGCCAGGGCTTCCCCCTGTGCCCGCCGGGCGGCATCAGGGAGGTGACCATCAACCAGAGCCTGCTGGCCCCCCTCAATCTGGAGATCGACCCCGAGATCCAGAAGGTTCGGACACAGGAGCGGGAGGAGATCAAGAAACTCAATGACAAATTCGCTTCCTTCATCGACAAGGTTTGGAGGGGCTTCACTCCAGGATTGGCTCTGGAGGGTGGGAATGACTGGGACATGCTCATTCAGTGGCACCCGGAGCTGGGAGTTGCCCAAATCACCATAAACTGGGGGTATTTGGAGCTGTTTTTAAGGGGAAAATAGGCTATTTTAAGGGGAACATTGGGCTATTTTGAAGGAGAGGGTGAAATTTTTTGGGTGTTTGGGTCTATTTTTAATGGGATTTTGGGTGCTTTAGACTACTTTTAAGGAGAAGATGTGATTTTGGGTGACTTGGGCTGTTTTAAAGAAGAAGGTGGGATTTTTTGGGAATATTTTTAAGGAGATGTTGAGATTTGGGGTGTTTTGGGCTATTTTTAAGGAGAAGATGGGCTTTGTAGTGCTTTAGGCTATTTTTAAGGAAATGACTGCACTTTTTGGGTGTTTTGATCTATTTTGAAGATGTTGGGACTTTTTTGGCTCTTTTGAACAAGAAGATGCCAAACCCATGAAGTTCATTGTGTTTCTCCTGTTTAGAGGCTCCAAAACTGGGGAGGGGAAGTGACCGCCTTTTGCCCACTCATCCCATCCACTGTGGTTCTACCTGTCCTGTAGGACTGGGGAGTTATCACACATTAAATGTGAATAAAATATGGAAAACATGGAGAAAAAAATCAATAAAAGGATGGGGTTTTGAGGGAAGAATCTGACTCTTTTCCAACCTGTTTAGGTCCGGTTCCTAGAGCAGCAGAACCGAGTCCTGGAGACCAAGTGGAAGCTGCTGCAGGAACAGGGCAGCGCGGGAGTGGGGGGCAGGAACCTGGACCCTTTCTTTGAGACCTACATCAGTGGGCTGAGGAAGCAGTTGGATTGTCTCTCCAGTGAGAAGCCTCAGCTGGAGACGGAGCTGAAGAGCTTCCAGGACATGGTGGAGGACTTCAAGACCAAGTAGGTTGTTTGGGGTGTCTGGTGGTGAATATACAGAGAGAAAAACTCACTTCAAACAGCCAGAAAATTTGAAACATGGATAATAATTGTCAATATTGATTTTTTTTCCCTATGGTTGGAAAATGTAAAATGTTTTGGGGAAGTTGAGTTTGGATGAAAAGTGGTGCTTTTTCAAGGTATTTCTCAACTTTTCTCAGATTTTCTCAATATATTACTTGAATTGTGCTTCTCCCTGAAGGAGGATCATCCACTTTTTGTCTTTCTCAAGAAGGAATTCCTTAAGAATCAGTGACATTATGACTTAATGAATGAATCAGTTGTTAAACTCAACTCCAATTTCCGTATGGATTTCCTCATGATTCCTTCATATGATTCAGGATTTGAGGATTTCTTTGGAAGGTTGACATGAAGTAAAAAAAAAGAAAGGAAAAATAAAGATTATTTTTCTGCTGTTATTTATTATAACATATGATTTATTGTAGTCTATAAATACGAACATAAAATCTGTCCAGTTGGAAAAGGTAGAACAAAGACTGAAGAAATGAATTCACTTGAGGAATTACAAAAAACAGTGGGCAAGGAAATCTGGGAATCATCAGAATCAACAAGACCTGGGATCAACCAGAGGTTGCTGGGTGAAAATTGACTTTATATTTGGAGATGCGCACCTGGAAAATTTGGGTCCATTTGGGATTCTGGGGCGTCCTGTGCAGGGCCGGGAGCTGAACTCAATGATCCCTGTAAGTCCCTTCCAAATCAGGAGATTGCATGATACCTGTGAGGGGCTGAAGGTTCTTGGATCTTGTAGAAGGAACTTGGAGTGGCTGCAAGCACTGGGACTCACTTTAGCAGAGCCAGAATTCCTCTTTCCAGGCTTTCCTCACTCAGGCACTGGAGATGCAGGAGCCAAGGCTTGTCCTGAAAGGCGAAGTGCAATTCCCTGTCCATAAATCTCCCTCATGGCAGACCTATTTTTGCCAAGTTCATGAGTCTGAGGCTAACAATGTTCATTAGTCTGAGCTGAAGCCAAAACAAGCAGCTAGATTCCATCTCCCTCCTTCCCATCCACAGGTACGAGGAGGAGATAAACAAAAGGACGACAGCTGAGAACGAATTTGTGCTCCTGAAGAAGGTCAAGTCCTTGTCTTTTACCTAAAGGGACTCCAGGAGAGCTGGAGAGGGACTTTTGACAATGGCCTGGAGTGACAGGACAAGGGGGAATGGCTTCCTATTGCCAGAAGGCAGGGATAGATGGGATATTGGGAAGGAATTCTTCCTATGAGGGTGCGGAGGCCCTGGAATGGATTTCCAAGAGAAGCCGTGGCTGCCCCACCCCTGGAAGTGTCCAAGGCCGTGTCGGACGGGGCTTGGAGTAGTGTGGGATAGTGGAAGGTGCTCCTGCCCATGGAAGAGCGTGGAATTGCATTTAAGGTCCCTTCCAACCCAGACCGTTCCACAATTCCATGAAATTTTAGGTTAACTGGTGTGTGCCAGGCAGGTTTTCTCATCCTAGCTCTGCTGCAGGATGTGGATGGAGTCTACATGACCAAGGTGGAACTCCAGGGAAAACTGGATTCTCTGTCAGATGAGCTCAACTTCCTTAAGTGTCTTTATGAGGCGGTGAGTACTCCAGGGACACCGGGATGAGGGAGGGTTGTGGCGCCATAATGAAGCTCTGGAAGGGCTAAATTTGGGTTGGGTGTTACCTGTAGGAGCTGTGCCAGATGCAGAAAACTGTGTCCGACACCTCGGTGGTGCTGTCCATGGACAACAACCGGAACCTGGACCTGGACAGCATCATTGCCGAGGTCAAGGCGCAGTACGAGGAGATCGCCAACCGGAGCCGGCTGGAGGCCGAGTCCTGGTACCGGTGCAAGGTGAGAGTGGCACACGCTTCTGGGGTTCTCCAGTGTCCAAGGGGGTGGGAGACCTACTGGTGGCAGCTCAGGCCACGGCAAGATCTGGGATGTTGCTGGTGCTGGTCTATCCAGAGTGGACCTGGCACAGGCTTGTTCTCCTTGGCTTCCCTGTGGTGATGGGAGAGCAGCTGTGAGGTCACAGTGGACCCAATGTGCTCCCCCTGCTTCATCCCACCAGTACGAGGAGCTGCAGGCAACCGCGGGCAAGCATGGGGACAGCCTCAAGGACACCAAGACCGAGATCTCGGAGCTCAACCGCATGATCCAGAGGATCCGGGCTGAGATCGAGAGTGTGAAGAAGCAGGTGGGGGTTATGCTTTTGTAATAATGGGGAGTAAATGGGAGGACATCTTGGTCATGCCCTTTAGAGCTTCCCTGAAGGGAGGTAAGAGTGGTGGGAATTGTTTGGTGTGGGAGGGACCTGAGAATAGCTAAGCCTGAGCAGATCTGGCATAGATTGCCCAGAGAAGTTATGGATGCTTCATCCATGGAAGTGTCCAAGGCCAAGTAGGACATGGCTTGGAACAACCTGGGATAGTGGAAGGTGTCCCTGCTCATGTTCTGGATCATCTTTGAGGTCCCATCCAACTTCAACCATTCCATGTTTCTCTGATCTGGGATTATGGTTTCATCTCCCACCGGCTGCCTCCACTCCACTCATCCTGCCCATGTCTTGCCTTCCAGTGCGAGACCCTTCAGACGTCAATTGCGGACGCGGAGCAGCGCGGGGAGGTGGCTCTCAAGGATGCTAGGGACAAACTGGCTGAGCTGGAGACAGCCCTGCAAAAAGCCAAGGCTGACATGGCCCGGCAGCTCCGGGAATACCAGGAGCTCATGAACGTCAAACTAGCCCTGGACGTGGAGATTGTGACCTACAGGAAGCTGTTGGAGGGCGAGGAGTGCAGGTGGGTAGGATACAGCAAGAATTCCAATGTATCTTGATCAATCAATGGGAAAAATGTGTCCCACCATCTTCATAAAACATTAATGGTGTTGCCATGAGCTGTGGACCATGGTCCTGTGGCTGTGCCAGTGGACCAGTCCTGACTTCATGAAGCTGGACCACTCCAGATGCTCTGGCTGGATCTGACGCTCCATCTCTTTTCCTTGCAGGATGTCTGGAGAGTGCCAGAGCTCCGTCAGCATCTGTAAGTACTGTTCCCATGAGAGTGCGGCAGGCTGGGATTGGTGCTCCCAAACTTCTTGGTGGCATTGGAGGTAACCTGGTGCCTTTTGTTCCTCTCCACAGCTGTGGTGGGTGGCAGCAGCTCCATGGGAGGTGGATATGGCAGCGGATTGTGCCTTGGAGGAGGAGGAATTGGCTTTGGAAGCGGGAAAGGCAGCTGCAACACGGGCGGTGCTGGTTTATGCTTCAGCCTGGGAGGGGGCGGATTTGGTGCCGGGGGTGGATTCGGCTCCGGAGGGGCCGGATTTGGCTCCCTGGGTGGGGGATCTACCTCGGTGGTGATGGGGGGATCTGGCACCATCCTGAAGAACAGTGGCCCCGCTGGCCGGAGGGCATAGGAAAGGGATCAACCCCCGTGGCTGTAGCACCCAGAGGAGAAAGGGAGCGAATTGCACGATGACCCCCCAATGACCACTGAGTGATGGGCACTGATGGCACCTTAAACCATCCCTGAGTGATGGACACTGATGGCACCTTAAACCACCACTCAAACTGTGGGTAGGAGACAAACATGGCCAAATCCGCCTGCTAAAGATTGAGATTCCCAACAGCATCTGAGAACAGCTCAATCCCTTGTGCTCCCCTTCAACTGCTGGACATCAAGTTGCCCAGGTCTCCTTTGGGAGTGGGATCTGCCCATTCGTGGGGAGCCTCAAACCCGGCTGGGATGAGCCTGTGGATCAGCACTCTTCAAGCAAGAGGTGCCCGACCACAGGCAGGAGCAGAGATGGATCCGAATGCAGCTCCAGGTGTGGTGGGAAGCCTCAGCTTCTTTCAAGCTCTTGTGCTGGATCCAGCCGTGGTGCAACTTTAATCAGTGCCGCTCATCAACTTGAGCTCTAAAACGGGAATTTCCTCCTAGTGCCTTGGTCCAGCTGAAGATGTTTCTCACCCAACTGACTTTTAATTTGCTTTTTCCTCCCAAGTTTCACTTGTGCTTTTGTAAAATGTTTATTTTTTCCTCAGAGTTCACCTTTTCCTTGGGACCATGGGAACAATCGTGTGTGTTTGCTTAAGCCTTTCTCCTTGGCATGTGCCATTCCCCAATAAACATGAGAGGCAGAAACCTGGTGTGGTTTTCTCCCCGACCAAAGAGTTTCGTGTTGTGACAAGTCTTGTCTTCTGATGAGATCTGAAAACATTTCCTGACTTTCTCCTGCCCTTTGAAGTCTGAATTTAAAGGAACTCAGGTGAAGGTGCAACTGAGTCTCCTCTCACCCCTCTCTGTCTCCAAAAATGTGGAGGGTTTGTGAGTTTTGCAGGAATGAGGAGGGTCTCACCGAGGAGGTTGTTGGGACATTGGGTGCAGGGTGACAGTGACACAGTTGGGGGTGTCTTTGGTAATAGCCTTGAGAATGAGTCCACTCCTGGCAGAGAGAAAGAGGCAGCCCCTGGATCCTCCAGATCCTTGTCCCCACCAGATCTGAGCAGACTTTCTGACTCCGTGGATTTTAGGAGACTCTTCCCTTCCTCCTTCTCTTCTTAAGCCCTTTCCATGCTGGAGTTAGCCAGTTTGAGATGTTCCCCAGCTATCCCACCTCTTCCTGGCCACCATGCCTGACCACACAACTGCCCACTCTGTCTTCCAAGGTGGCCCCAGGACTGCAGTGCCACAGCTGGAGCTCCCAGGGCACTCTTTTCACAACTCCAAGTGCTTTAGGAGAATCCTACCATGGTTGGTGTGGGAGAAGGAAGGGTGGTCATCACCCTTTCAAATAATTTGGAGCTAATTCCTTGGCATCTATGATTTTGGAGCCAGCCCTGCAGCTTTTCCTGCTGTCTGGACTCACCAGGGGTCCATGGATTGCTCTTAAAGCATCTCCAAAAGATAACTGAGACCATGGGAAGAGCAAGACCTTCCCCCCTTGCTCCATCAAACCCCACCTCTCCCCAAAAGCAGAGTATTTGGATAAATTTCGATCCCCAAACTCCTGCTGTGGTGCGACCTCTTGCTCAGGAGACCTTGAATCACATCTCTGGCCAGCCACAGACTGTGCTTGGGGTGACTCATCCCATTTCTCCTATGTTTCATTCTGAGCTGGTAAAGGCTGAAGGCATCCAGTACCAGCAGTGACAGGCGGAATGTCACAATGGAATGTCACAACGCTGCCAGCACGGGCTTGTCACTGTTTGGGTGGGGACATGGTTTGAGTGATGGTTAAACATTCAGGGAGTTGTAAAAGTGACCTGAAGTGGCGTTGAATGAAAAGGCATTGACTTCCCTTGGAGTGACCCCAATCCAAACTCGCTTCCAGCAGTGACTCCCACCTGAGGAGAGACAAAGGACTTTTCCAGGAGGACAAAGGCTGTCACTAAAACAAACATACACCCAAATCCCTCCCCTTTTGTTCTTGGGACGGCACCAGCAATTACGAAAAAATTCTCCCGGGCCGGACATAGAGGTGACATAATTCCTGCTTTTTGTTGGAGGAGAGAAAATGTTTTCCATGGTCTGAAAATAAGATCGGATTCATCAGGGTTTGTCCCTGCCCATGGCAGGGGATGGACCAAGATGAACTTTAAGGTCCTTTCCAGCCCAAACCTTTCCATGATTCTGTGATTTCATGGTTTCCTCTCATTTATTCAAGGCCTGTTTATTTTCATGGCATCATGGATCAGGTTGCGTGGGAACTGACCTCTAAAGGTAATTCTCCTTCACTGAGGGCTCCAGGAGAGCTGTAGAGGGACTTGGAAAGGGCCTGAAATGATGGGGCAAGGGGCGATGGCTTCCAGCTGGAAGAGGGCAGGATTGGATGAGATACCAGGAAGGAATTCTCCCTGTGAGGGTGGTCAGGTCCTGGAATGGATTTCCTGGAGAAGCTGTGGCTGCTGCATTCCTAGAAGTGCCCAAGGCCCGGCTGGACGGGGCTTGGAACAGCCTGGGATAGTGGAAAGCGTCCGTGCCCATGGCAGGGGGGGGATGGGATGATCTTTCCACTCCTTTCTCACCCAAACCATTCCACCTCTGCCCATCATGTTTGAACTGGGAGGTGATGTCGATACCCAAATCCCAGTTTGATTTCCTAAGCTTAGCTGGAGCTGTGGCCATGACTCAATGCTCTGCGTTATCTCTCCACAGGCGCTCGGGGCTCCACTGTTTGCTGACTCGGGAACTCTCCTCCCCTGGGAACAGGAGAACTTTCGGATCGTGTCATCCCACCCACAGAAGGAGAAAAAATCCCAACAAAAATCCCCCAGGAAAGTGTAACCAGAGGTTTGCTAACGCTGAGGGAGGTGGGTCTTGCCTGGGCTATTGGGGGACAGTGCCTTAGCCCCCATTTTTATTGTCTGTGTATTTCTTGTCTATTTTTTGATTTATTGCCTACAAACCCCTCTGTCCAACCCCCAACCCCCCCGCCCCCACTCCTTTGCTTTCACAGTGATGTTTTGCTATTATATATATTTATTTATTCAAAAGTAGGACTTGATGATCTTGAAGGTCTTTTCCAGTCTTAATCATTCTATGATTCCATGATTTTTCTTAGCCTTATCTATACCCCCAGTCCACCGCCTTGAGTCCTCCCAGATCCACACAGGTCCCAGAGGTGGCATAAACACAGGGAATGTCATGTTTTCCAGTGGAAATGCCAGTTTAGCTGCATGTCCGGGTCCCAAGGCACTTTTGGAAATGGGTGTCTGGGCGATATTTTTAGTGGTATTTAAACATCTGATGATAGCAGAAGTTGCTGGTGTGGATTTTCCAGAAGCTCTTAATTAATCTGTGTCCTGTGGGAATTCTGAGACCTGCACCAGATGGCTGCCAGCACAGTTAGGTGCCTCCAGAGCCGTGGGTTTGGACTTCAAAATGTCCTAGGTGGCTTTAAAATGTTGAAAAGTAATAAAAAAAATTGATTTTCTCTATAAAAAAGGAAAATGAGACTAATTGTTATTTGATAAGCCAGGCAAAAGGGTGGATCTGTGATGGATTTTTGGATCAAATGACTTGCAGAGTCAGCCCAAATAATTCCATGGTTCTGTGAAGGGTGATGCATGCCCCGTCCCTGGAAGCGTCCAAGGCCAGGTTGGACAGGGGCTTGGAGCCACCTGGGATAGTGGAAGGTGTCCCCGCCCATGGCAGGCAGTGGAATGAGATGCGCTTTAAGGTCCTTTCCAACCCAAGCCATTCTGGAATTCTTTGACAGATCCATCTGAATCCATCCTCAATCAGGGATTGGAACTGGAGGATTCCGACAACCTCCTGCCTTTCTAAAATCTACATCTGCCAAAGACATATTTGCATATAAACACCAAAATAAGTGAAACAGCTGAAAAAAAAAAGGTGATTCCTCTAAGCCCTGTACTCTCCTCATTTCCAGATCTCTATAAATGAGTCGAGCTCTATTAATTGCATTTAAATTATTCCAGGGCGTGTGATGTGGGCAGCAAGGTTTGGGATCCTCCTCCCACTGTGTTCCCGGGGCTGTCCCTCCATCTTCCTGCATGTCCCACCATGGCAACCAGTGCCTGGTGTCTCCTCATTGTCCTGAAGCCTTCAGAAAATCCTACATGGGTTTTCCAGATGGGGTAGTTCCTCACCAGTGCTGAGATTATCTTGGCATGAAGACAGTGGAACATGCTTTAGTCCAACAATAAATGAATTTCCAGTGCCAGCACTGGCATCTCGTCACCGGTGAGGTTTTATTTATGAAAAAGGTGCACAGCCTCATCAAAATGCAATTTGCTGAGCCCTGGCTGTAGATTGAGAAACTCAATTCTCAGAGCCAAAGGCAATTTTCCAAGCAAAAAGAAGGCTGAGGGTGTAACATAGGTGTGTTTTGGGAATTGTGAAAGCCAGGCTACAACTTGGCATGAGCCGCAGTGCTTGCCTGCAGTGGGGCTTTGGAGTGAGGGATTTAAACATAAACACAAGCAGGGAAACAACCTCAGTGGATGAAAGGTGGAAAAAAAATGCCTGGCATATCCTAGGAAGGCTCTTGCTGCTCCACAAGGTGTAGGATTCCTTAGTCATGGAGTGCTGGGAGCCCCAGTTGGATCTTTTCTGCCTTTTCTCCTGCATTAGAGGGTGTGTTTCTGGGTAGGGTCAATGTTTGGCAAATTGGAGATGGAAATCTTTAGCCACGCCACGCTGATGAAGACAGGAGCTGTCTCCTCCTTCACGCCCATGCAGACCCAGCCCACCTCCAAAAACACATAAAAGGGAGCATCTGCTGCCCTCCAGCCAGAGAGACCAACTTCTCTTCTTCCACTCACCTCCTCACCCACGACTCCACATAGTTCCTCGGCTTCTACATTCTTGGTTCTTTTGAGGATAACCAGCCATGTCTCGTCAGTCTGTCTGCAGGAGCTTTGGAGGAGGGAGCAGAAGGGGCTTCAGCTCCTGCTCTGCAATCGGTGGTGGCTTTGGAGGCGGCAACCGGAGCAGGAGCAGCTACAGCTCGTACTCAGTGTCCAGGGGATTCGGAGGTGGAGGACGGTGCGGGGGCTTCGGCAGCCGGAGCCTCCACAACATGGGAGGCAGCACCAGGATGTCCATGGGGGGGTGCTACGGTGGCGGGTATGGCGGCAGGATAGGCGGCTTTGGCGGGAGCTATGGGGGTCTCGGCAGTTTTGGGGGCGGAATGGGTGGAGGAGGAGGAATGTGTGGCTTTGGAGGGATGGGTGGAGGTGGAATGGGTGGTGGAGGAGGAATGGGTGGCTTCAGTGGAGGAATGGGTGGCTTTGGTGGTGGGATGGGTAGTGGAGGAATGGGCAGCTTTGGTGGCCCAGGCTTTGGCATGGGTGGCCCTGGGAGAGGTGGCCCTGGGATCCAGCCAGTGCAGATTGACACGACCCTCCTGCGTCCGGTCCATGTCGAGATTGATCCCCAGATCCAGCAAGTTAAAAATCAGGAGAAGGAGCAGATCAAGACCCTGAACAACCAGTTCGCCTCCTTCATCGACAAGGTGAGAGGGTGGGATTGTGCCTGATTAAGGCCAAGATTAGGAGGAACTTCCCAGTTGTGCAGAAATGTCCTCTTGGAACTAAATCCCAGCAGGCAGAGAAGCTTGAGCAGAGCCTTTTCATTAAGGGAAGAGATGGGAATCTCTCCTCCACACGAGATCAAAGCAATGTCTCCAGGGCTTTCATCTGCCTTGTTGCACCAAGTTCTACTCTGAGGTTACTCTCACAAGCAGGTTCAACACCTCCAACCTCCGCAGGTTTCGGGCACAGATTCTCCCTCCTCCACCACTCTCTGCCCAAATGACCTCCTATTTAAGTATTAATTTATATATTTTTCTCTTTGTTTTCAAATCTTCAGGCTTTTAAATCTAGGCTGGAGATCAGATTTCCACACTGCTTGCGATGTGGACAGACTCAGAGTAAGGGCAGTGTGTAAAAGCTCTTCTGAGTAGAAAATTATTAGAAATTTCCTTCTTTTCCCAATTTTGCAGCTTAGGCACCAACAGAAACGTAAAAAACCAGAGTTAATTGGTTCTCTCATCACCATGCAAATCTTTCAGAGTGATGTGAGAGATGTGTTGGTGGAAGCTGTTCCTGTGTGATGATGGGTACTCTGTGTCTTGGCTGTAGGTCCGATTCCTGGAGCAGCAGAACAAGGTGCTCTCCACCAAGTGGGAGCTGCTCCAGCAGCAAGGGCCGTCGGGGCCGAGGAAGAATCTGGATGTGATCTTTGAGAATTACATCCAGAACCTGCGGAGGCAGCTGGACTCAATCCTGGCGCAGCGGGGGCAGCTGGAGTCGGAGCTACAGAACATGCAGCAGTACGTGGAGGATTACAAAACCAAGTGAGTTGGAGACAGGAGCAGCTCAAGCAGCTTTTTGGTCACTTTAATTTCCCCCAACTGCTTTTTATGGTGATAGTGGAGATAGTTTTTCAGCCTAAATATTTTAATTTAGTTTTTTTTCCCCTTTAGTTTGTTTCTCATGGCCTTAGGCAGAAAAGTCCAGGAACTCAATTTATACTTTTCCTCTCCATAGGTATGAGGAAGAGATCAACCGGCGCACAACCGCTGAGAACGAGTTCGTGGTGCTGAAGAAGGTGAATCACAGGCACCACAAAATAATCCCTCAGTATTTGTCTTTACCTGTGCTTGAATGGGAATTGTGGAGTTTTTAAGATCTCCCACCTGATATCTGGAATCGCTTATATTCAATTTGCATAGTTGAATGACACCATAACATTATGTATTTTTAATGATTTATATATATATGGTTATGGAATTATATATAAACATAATGATGTCCCAGTGAATAACAGCAAACCCTCAGCACAGACGGCAATTCCCACAAGCCTGAAGGATTCCCAAGAGGAAACAAAACTATTTTCTGTGGGACCTTTCCTTTAGGACGTGGACAGTGCCTACATGACCAAAGTTGAGCTGGAAGCCAAGGTGGGAGCTCTGACAGATGAAATCAACTTCCTGAGGTGCATCTATGAGGAGGTAGGAGCTCTCTCTTCTCCAGGGGGGCCAAAATTGTCGTCAGGTGTGTGGTGGCCAAGGATACTGAGGTTAGACTGGCTGTCTGGGTAGATTTAGGCTTGAGATGATGCCTCTGACTCATGTCTTGGTTGCAGGAGCTGTCTCAGATGCAGACGATCAGCCGGGACCTGTCTGTGGTGGTGTCCATGGACAACAACCGGCACCTGGACCTGGACAGTATCATTGAGGAGGTCCGGCGCCAGTATGAGCAGATCGCCCAGAGCAGCCGGGCTGAGGCCGAGGCCTGGTACCAGAGCCAGGTGAGTCGGGGAGCAGTTGAGGCTCCTGGGTGTGGCTGGGTGATTTACAATAATTTATGGCTGGGTGAGACACCTTTTCAAGCTAACGGGGCTGGAGCTCATGGTGCAAGGAAGTTCCAGAGGAACTGAGCTGCTTTTGAGGGATCTGACTCACTGTTCCCAATGCGTCTCAAACTCACCAAGGTGCATGGCACAAACCTCTCCATAAAAGTGGCCCAAAATGCACCTTAATGCGAGAATTCCAGCCCTAGTGGCTTTTCAAAAGCCAAGAGATGCTTTTTAATGTCACTAAGATCCATTTCAAACCTCAAACCCCATGACTGAGTCCCACAGCCACCTTGAACATTGAGCTGGTCATCCACTGGCAGCGCAGTGGGTCCTCATAGCGTCACCCGAGCCTTGAAACTGGGGACAAACCTCCTAAAGGCACCAGGAATGTGTCACTGATGGGTCGCTCTGTCTTGGTGCCATCAGTATGAGCAGCTCCAGAGCACGGCTGGCCGGCATGGGGACAACCTCCGCAACACCAAGATGGAGATCCAGGAGCTGACCAGGAACATTCAGAGACTACGGGCTGAGATTGAGAACGTGAAGAAGCAGGTAGGGGTTGCTTGGTGTCTCAGGGATGAGATCGAGGACATGGAGAAAGGAAGGGTCTGGTTGGTGTCTTGGGGAAGATGGCAGCAGGTGGGATCACAAATAACCATGAATGGGGCAGAAACCTTCCATCACCCTGAGTTCACTTCATGCAGATGTTTATTTTCCTCCTGATTTCTCCTCTTGGGGGTCTGAGGACTGATCATCAGGGATAAAATGAGTTCTGAAAAAACTCTCGTGCTCTCCAGAACCAGCAGCTGCAGGCAGCTATCGCTGAGGCTGAGGAGAGAGGGGAGATGGCCCTCAAAGATGCCAGGTTGAAGCTGGAGGAGCTGGAGAGTGCTCTGCAGAAGGACAAGGAGGAGCTGGCTCGCCTGCTAAAGGAGTACCAGGAGCTGCTGAACACCAAGATTGCACTGGACGTTGAGATTGCCATGTACAGGAAATTGCTGGAGGGGGAGGAGAACAGGTAAACACCTGAGCTCTCATTGGGTGTTGTGATCTACACTGGACACCTGGAATATTGTCTGTAATCTCAAATCAATTCTTTGGGCTAATGGGTGGATGTTGTGATTGATGCTGTGTGGGATATTCTGGGGTTCAGGATGCATAACTGGCTCCCTAGAGGTGGCAGAGCTGCTGCCCCATCTCTGTCACTGCTGAATTTTTAATGAACCTCAAATCTAGAGAAACCTCATTGTAAAAAGGAATTGCTAACCCCTTCCCTCCTCCAATCTTTTAGTGATTCCAAAGTGGTTTAGGAGGGTGAACCAGGAAAATTATTTGATAGTGGAAACACAGTTTAAAATTTTTACAACCTCTCTTTTATTGGGTAATTAAAACATCCAATTTCCTTCACAGGCTGTGCAACGACGGCATGTCCAACGTCAATGTCTGTGAGTATCTGCCCTGGGGTCCTTCAGAAGAAGCATCAGACTGTTTTTTCAGAGACATAGCCTGAGACTCGGCAATGGGAACATAACCTGTGCTTCTCTTCCAGCTGTGGTGGGCAGGACAACTGTCTCTGGAGGCAGAGGAGGCATGGGAGGAGGATTCGGAGGCAGCGGCATGGGAGGAGGATTCGGAGGTGGCAGCTGTGGAATAGGAGGAGGATTTGGAGGCGGCAGCGGCATGGGAGGAGGAATGGGAGGAGGCGGCATCTGCGGAGGAGGCAGCAGCTTTGGAGGAGGCAGCATGGGTGGCAGCTGTGGGATGGGGGGAGGAATGCACGTTGGGGGCTTCTCCTCTGGAAGCGGAAGGATGTGTGGCTCTGGTGGGGGATCATCCTCCGTGCGGAGATGCGTCACCACCACCTCGGTCAAATCTTCGGGAGTGAGATTCTGAGCCCTGAAGGTTGACAAGGAAAGAAGCATCTCCTCTCTCCTCCTGACAGCAGCCCAGCCTTCCGAAGCCCAGCTCTGGTGTTTTGCAATGGGATGAACTGTGTCCCTCCTACCCAGCTCATCCCAGCTCCTGGTCCCACCCAGGGGTTTGGTGGCGATGCCGTGGGTGTCCCGGCACCAGGAGCTGCCTTCCTTGCTGTGTTGTACATTTCTTGTGGCAAATGTGTATAAAACCCCTCTCTCCTCCTCTTTCCTCCTGTTCTGTGTCCCTGGGGTGCTTCTGTGTGTGTCCATCCCGCTATTCCCTTTGCAGGCCTTTGGGGTCAGGGTGGGTGTGGGGCAAGAGGGACTCGTCCCTTGGGGAGAGGGTATCTCAGGAGGGATGAGCTGACCCAGGGTGGAACTTCTGGGCAGCTTTGCTCACTTGGGAGCCTCAGGTGTGTTGCCAGCAGGAGCTTCCGTAGAGCTCTGGCTTCCATTCCACTTGTCCTGGCTCTCAGTGACACCTGGGACACCTTACACATACCTGGTCTATTCCTAAGGAGAACAAAATTGTCCTTCAGTATCCAGTTCCCATGACACTGTGCAATGTACTGTCCCCACTTCCCCCCCTCCTCTGTGGGCTGCCCTCCTTCCTTGGGATGTTGCCATTCCCAATAAATTGCAGAGAATATTCACAATGTCATTGTGTTGCTGCTTTGGGAGCTGTTCTGGGCAGAGTGGGAGGGGGGGTCGTTCTCCTGCCTCTCCCTTTGTTTTGAGGGAACAGATCAGGGGTGGGGATGGATCAGGGCAGGTGCCCCAGCTCAGATGATACTATTGACTCTCACCTGGTGGCACAAGCCTATATCTGGAATGGTGGGGGGTCTAGATCCACCAGCCAAACAATGAGAAATAAGAGCCCAGGTTGGAGACCTGGAATCATTGAATAATGGAATGGTTTGGGTTGGAAGGGACATTAAAGATCATCCCACTCCAACCCCCTGCCATGAACAGGGACACCTTCCACTAGACGGGAGGTGTCCCACCCCTTGGACCAATGGGCCGGTTTGGACACAAATCCAGAAGGAAACAATCCGAGAGGGGTGTCACTCTCTCTCTCCTGCCTGCCAGGCAAGCAGGCCCCGGCAGCACCTCCCCCACAGGTTTGGGAAAATAATTTCTCGAGTGAAAGTGAAAAAACCTATTGATTTATCAAACAGAGTCCCCCGCTGTCACAGGGCAAAAAAGGAAATATTGAACCCCCCTCCCTCGTCCCCTAAAAGAGGACTATGGATTTTAGAGTTCTTTCTGTAGGTAAAACCTGCAGTCCTACGCTGGGCTGGGCCGGGCCAGGCAGGGTCCGACGATCCCCCTTGGAGGGTCCCGCCGAGCAGGTCCGGAGATGGGAGCTGGTCTCGGATGAAAAGTAAGCCAAAAACAGTCCAAAAAGGAACAGAAGCTGCTGAGGCAGATCACAGTCCCTTCTCCGCTGAAAGCCGAAGAAACTAGCGAGCAAAAGTCCTCTAGCCAACAAAAGTTGTCAGCTCGGGAGAGAAAAGAATGCAAAACATTCTAGATGCAAGGTCAAGCTAGCTGCTTTGAAGCGTTCTCTCGGCTTCTCTCTCCCCCTTTGCAATCTAACGGTACACTAGAGATCAAGCAGGTGATGGGGCATACACTATTGTCAGAGAATCACCCCAAGACAACCAGCCAATGCAAACTGCTGCTTCTGAGGTTCCTTTGGGATCATCTCCAGGTGCAGGAGACTTTGACCTGTGTTAGGGGAAGGAGATGGCACCAGTGTTGCCATACACAGTCGTGGGAGGGCAGGTGAATATGGATCAGGACGTTGAGCAAGCACCTGCTACTGGCTGCAGTCAGCCACAAACTCATCTGTCCCAGGAGGAGCTATGATTCCAGCCGTGGGAACACGATGGGCTGGGAAGGTGTGATTCATCCCGAACCTGTGAGCTCAGGTACCATCCTCTCCCTGAGAAGCCAATTAATTCCCCAGTGGCTCATCCTTGCTCCAAGAGCAGGAGGGAGAGACTTGGAGGAGCTCAGGAGGGGGTTTGGGAGGGGAGTCTGGAGTGTTTGATCTGAGCTGTGCTGTGGTTCCTCCACCATCCAGAGAGATCAAAGAGGCAGCAAACGCTGTCAATGGTGGTTCAGGAGTCCCACAACAGCCTCTGGGAGTTGCCGATGTTCCTAAAGTGGGTCAGGAAGCTGCAGACTGAGGAAGAGGTCCAGGAAAGGCAACAGGGAATGACTATAGGCTTCTTGGAAGAGACAGTTCTCCCACTGGAAGCCCAGCAGGAGGGTTGGGGAACATGGCTGGGTTTGGCCCAAAGAGAAGATGCTGAGAAGGCTCTGAGAAGCTGGTGTTGTGCCAGGAGCACTTTGAGGTTTGGCTTGGGGCAAGAGTCACCTGTTTTGGTGCTTAATTTTAAGAGTCTGTTTCTTCTCAGCTTTAAAATCCAGAACACAGCTTTGTAGTGCCATTGTGAGAGTCGTTTCAACACTTCCTCTGTGCAAGATGTGTGACAGAAGCTCTTGGCTGTGTCAAACGCAAAGCCGGAGCGTGGCTTGGTCTCCATCCACATTTTCTGCTGAGTTCACATTTTCCCTGGTGTTGATCTTACCATTTTCAACTCCATGTGTAAGAGATCTGAAGGATCAGCTTGGTGTTGAGTCTCACCTGGAGGAGGCCAAAGTGACTCCAGGTTTGGAATAATCTGCACATCTTGTCTGAAGACGTCAGAGTGACTCAATCTGGGCGTCTTATCTGCAGGAGCTGAGTGTGGTCAGCACCCAGGCATCTGGCTGACTTTGCAGATCTTCCTCCTCATTGTGGAACCTCCTCGTGGGATGTTCCAGTGAAGTCCTGGTGCCTTCATACCACGGGTTTGGCAGTTGGGAGGGAGGCCAGGAGAAGGGACAGCCTGTTTTCTCCACCTAAACCTGAGCCACTCTGCAGGTCCCCCGGGCTGCTCATCATGAATGAGTGCACTGGGCTGCAGGATGGTCTGGAGAGCTTAAATCTCCATCTGGGAGATGACCATGGAGAAACCAGCCCATCTTGATTGTAGCTTCTTTTGGAAGGGAGGGTGTCCCCTCCATGCTATGGGGATGCTGTGCATTCTCCAGCTGCAGGAACACACACCTGGGTAACCTTTGGCCAACTCTTGGTCCCCCTCACAGCTGGATAACCTTGTCCCTCAAGGGTGGGATAACCATTGGTCAACTCTTAGTTGAGTCCATTGGTGGTGGGATAACCCTTGGATAAGTGTTTTTTGAGTCCCTCATGTGTGGGACAACACTTTGCCAACTCTTGCCTGAATCCCTTGAGAGGGGGATAGCTCTTGACCAACCAAGAGTTAGGAGTGGCGTAACTCTTGTTCAAGTGTTACTGAGCCCCCAAGTGTGGAATAACCCTTGGCCAACTCTTACTGAGCTCCTCGGGAGTGGGATAACTCTAGGCCAACTGTTGAGTCTCTCCGTGAGTGGGATAACTCTCAGCCAACTGTTGACTTCCTCAAGGGTAATGTTCTCCTCTCCCTTACATCCTGTTCCATGCAGACCATGGGGCTCACTACCCCCGTCCCAGTGACAGTCAGGGACATTTTGGTTTCTGATGCCTTATGATACTTTCAAACCACATTTAGCTGCCAAGATCTCATTGGAGACTCTGAAAATTCCTTATGAAGGTCTGTGTTCATACATAGGTCTTTTGAATGGTCTTAAATTCATGTTTTAAGGGCTAGAATGCACACTTTCTGTCATTTTTTCATAACTTGTGCTGTTTTCTAGGAAAATGTGAACCTTTTTTTCTATTTAATTCATTACATTATTCAGGTATTTAATTCAAAATATCCAGGTAGATAAAATCTTCAGAATGCCTCTTAAACAGTATTTGCAGACTCAGCTTCCTTTTAAACTAGAATCTACTTTTTTTGGAACACACTGATATTATTTATATTTTCTGTAATTACTTAAAATTTGATTTACATGCAACAGAAAAAAAATTTGTTTATTTCAGACACATCCTATAAAATACATTTCTAAACTGCATTCCTAAACCACATTCCTTTCCTAATAGGTTATTTGGAAGCAAAAGATTATACTGTGCCTTGAGAGTTGTAACAGCTCCATTTCTCAGCAGTTTTTTCCATGTCAGTCATCCCATTTTTGGAAAAAAACAGGTAAATCAGAGGTTGTGGGATTCACGAGAGCAGCAGGAACCCCTCATCACTTTGAATTGTCCATTTGTTGCTCCTCTTTTGTAGTGTTTGTCTGTCTGTCCCTGAAATCATCACCAAAGGGTTCCCAATGTGTCCCTTCATTCTTCCTCAAGCTGTCATTCCCTGTCACCCTCAGAACACTGAGGAGAGTGAGATGATTCCAGTCACCTTCTTCCCTCTGCTTCAGCATCATCCAAAGCCCCAGCTGGTTGTCCCAGATTTGTTGAGTTGCAAGTGGAGGGAATTTAGTCTACAGGCAGAAGACACTCCCATTGTAGTGACACCACTACAATGGGAGTGCTCCAAGGAGATGTTTCTCCTCTCTAGCAAGAGAATATGCTGAGTCTCCTCAAATCTTGGTGTCGTGAATTCCCATTCAGGATTGGGAAACGTCTCCTAAAACGCCAAAGGCAATTTAACATATAAAAAGGGGATTTAGGGTGTGTGTGAGGAATTGTGAAAGCCATATTATAGCTGGGATTTCATCAAAACTTTGCCTTTCTGTGGAGCTTTGATAGGGAGATCTCTATCTGGAATTATTGGAAGCCACTAATGAGAGCTGGATATCCAATGAGGGGCTGCAGAAAATGGGGTTATGGGCAAAATTGATTTCCAAGATGTCATAAAGATACAAGAGTCCACTTAGTCATGGAGACCTGCCTCGATGCTCTTGTTTTATTCACCTCTAGATTACAGGGCGTGTTTCTGGGCAGCCCCAAATATGGCAAAGCTCATGGAGAATCTGTCAACAACCCCGTGCTGATGAAAATATTAAATTGCTTTCCACCTTCACACCCAAGCTGTTCCAGCCCACCTCCAGCAGTGGATAAAAGGGAATGCCCAGAGCTGTTGGAGCCAGAGAAGACTCTGCAGACTTCTCTCTGCCCTCATCAACTCAGTCGGTCTTTCTGCTCTTCTGGATTTTGATTCCGCTTGGAAAAAAACAGCCATGTCTCGTCAGTCTGTCTGCAGGAGCTTTGGAGTGGGGGGGAGAAAGGGATTCAGCTCCTGCTCTGCTGTTGGTGGTGGATTTGGAGGCAGTGGCGGCCGGAGCAAGATCAGCTACAGCTCGTACTCCTCATCCCGGGGAGGAGGAGGAGGAGGACAATGCGGGGGGTTCAGCAGCCGGAGTCTCCATAGCATGGGGGGCAGCAGAAGGATCGCCATGGGCGGATGTTATGGTGGTGGTGGATACGGTGGCAGGATGGGTGGCTTTGGTGGAGGAATGAGCTGTGGAGGGATGGGTGGTGGTGGAATGGGTGGTGGAGGAATGGGAATGGGTGGCTTTGGTGGTGGAATGGGTGGTGGGGCAGGAATAGGTGGCTTTGGTGGTGGAATGGGTGGTGGGGGAATGGGTGGAATGGCCGGCTTTGGTGGTCCAGGCTTCCCTGGAGGCATCCATCCGGTGCAAGTTGACCCCAACCTCCTGCGTCCAGTCCATGTTGAGATTGACCCCCAGATCCAGCAAGTCAAAAACCAGGAGAAGGAGCAGATCAAGGCCCTGAACAACAAATTTGCCTCCTTCATTGACAAGGTGAGAGTTTAGGACCGGGTTTTTTTTGATGTAGCATGTCAAACAATTTCCTTGGGGTGTGGAATGGGAATTTTTTCACTTACCAACAACTGTTGGAGTTGTCAGACCAATGTCTCAGAATCAAGTTGTAATTAGTCAGGTTTTATTAAGTAGCACTGAACAATAGAGGAAGTTTCATGCTAATGGAAGATTAAAGAGAACATCTGCAGGATATTCTGGGGATTGTCTTGCCAAGGCACTTCTGCAGCCTCATTTTGGATGATTCGGGGCAAAGTCATCACTGTAAATTTAATTGTCCTAAGAGTTCTCATTGCTGGGATTTGATTTTGATGAGACTTTCTTCTCAAAGCCTGATTCTAGAAATGTCAGAGCATTAAGCCCCTTTCCAATATTCCTGGACTATTTTTATGTCAAATAGAAGCTGAAGAAATAGCGAATCCCTCCCAAGAGAATGCATGGGCAGTTAGGGAATAAAAAATTCATCTTTCTTGACTTCAGTGCTGGAAAGATGATGGCAAAGTCCAACCCTGATGCTATGGAAAATTGAGATGGTGTTTTCTACTGGCAACATCTCTTTGTCCCCAAGGGAGAAGTTCAGAATGACTCAAAACTTAATTGTCTAATAATAAATAAATTAGATAATGCTTCTTATGAACTTCAGGAGCTTGGATGACTGAATGAGACATAGATGGGGAATGATTCCCTGGGCTCCCAAATCTCCCAGGAGTGAGATGTCTCCCAGGGAATGTCTCACACACCCTTTGCTGGCTTTAGGTCCGATTCCTGGAGCAACAGAACAAGGTCCTCTCCACCAAGTGGGAGCTGCTCCAGCAGCAAGGGCCATCGGGGCCGAGGAAGAACCTGGATGTGATCTTTGAGAATTACATCCAGAACCTGCGGAGGCAGCTGGACTCAATCCTGGCGCAGCGGGGGCAGCTGGAGTCGGAGCTGCAGAGCATGCGGCAGTATGTGGAGGAGTTCAAAACCAAGTGAGTGTGGGGATGGACAGGGAGGGACCAGCTGGGAGAGTGGAGCTGGTGCGGAGACCCTGTGGGCGGAGTGACCAGGGGTCTCAGAGTCTCACCTTGTCCTGCCCCCGCCACAGGTATGAGGAGGAGATCAACCGTCGCACGGCTGCTGAGAACGAGTTTGTGGTGCTGAAGAAGGTGAGTCTGGAGGCACCAGCAGGAATGGGGTGAGGGGGGACAGGAGGCCTTGGGTGCCACCAGCTTTCTGGGATGGGAGGAAGCCGATGTCCATCAGCGGGGTCTTTCCTTTAGGATGTGGACGGTGCCTACATGACCAAAGTCGAGCTGGAAGCCAAAGTGGGAGCTCTGACAGATGAAATCAACTTCCTGAGGTGCATCTATGAGGAGGTAGGAGCTCTCCCTTCCCATGGGTGAAGTTTTAATGAGGGTGTGGTGGCCAAAGACATTGAGGTTGGACTGGGCATCTTTGTGGGTTTGATCTGGAGAGATTGCATGGAGCTGCTGCTCTTCTCTCCCCTCATCAGACGGTGCCTCTGACTCATGTCTTGGTTGCAGGAGCTGTCTCAGATGCAGACGATCAGCCGGGACCTGTCTGTGGTGGTGTCCATGGACAACAACCGGCACCTGGACCTGGACAGCATCATTGAGGAGGTCCGGCGCCAGTATGAGCAGATCGCCCAGAGCAGTCGGGCTGAGGCCGAGGCCTGGTACCAGAGCCGGGTGAGTTGGGAAGGGGTTGAGGCTCCTGGGAGAGTCCCAATTGTTTGAACCACCAGAGCTCTTGGTCAGTTGTGTCCCTGATGGGTGTCTTTGTCTCCACGCCTCCAGTATGAAGAGCTCCAGAACACTGCTGGAAAACATGGGGACAACCTCCGCAACACCAAGATTGAGATCCAGGAGTTGTCCAGGAATGTCCAGAGGCTGCGGGCTGAGATTGAGAATGTGAAGAAGCAGGTAAGGGACCATCAGTGCCTCATTCATGCTGGGTCAGGATGGGGCTGGGTGGTGAGAGGGAAAGCAGTTATGGAAATTCATGCCCTTTGGAGGAGACGGATTATTTTTATCTGGTTTCCATCCAGTTTGTGCCATGAGGATGCTCCAGTAGAGGGTGGGCAGAAGGGATCTCACACACTGGTTTTCTCTTCCCCAGAACCAGCAGCTTCAGGCAGCCATCGCTGAGGCTGAGGAGAGAGGGGAGATGGCCATCAAGGATGCCAGGAGGAAGCTGGAAGAGCTGGAATGTGCCCTGAACAAGGACAAGGAGGAGCTGGCTCGCCTGCTAAAGGAGTACCAGGAGCTGCTGAACACCAAGATTGCACTGGACGTTGAGATTGCCATGTACAGGAAATTGCTGGAGGGGGAGGAGAACAGGTACTTAACTGGTATCTATTTGACTAAATTCTTGACAGATGATAAGACGTGTGGGTAAAACTCTTGAATACACACTAAAGATTGATTTTGTGTCATTCATGCTCTAATTCCCAAGTACATATTAATTATATTAAGCATAAACATACTTAAGTGAGTTTTCCATCTTAAAAGAATGTGAAGGCAAAGGTTGCTCATTTATTTAAAAAATAATTGGAAAATTCTGAAAAAAATATTGAATGGGTTGCTAATGTTTTTTAAGAATAATTGAGAAATATGTACAAAAAAGGAAAATTCTCATCTGAAGAGCCGTGCACTTCCCAGAGGAATAACTGGTCCCATTTTCCCTCACAGGCTGTGCAATGACAGCATGTCCAACGTCAATGTCTGTGAGTATCTGCCCTGGGGTCCTTCAGAAGTGGTAGAACTTGTTCTTTTAGGCAACAGGTGAGTAACTTGTGCTTCTCTTCCAGCTGTGGTGGGCAGGACAACTGTCTCTGGAGGCAGAGGAGGCATGGGAGGAGGATTCGGAGGCAGCGGCATGGGAGGAGGATTCGGAGGTGGCAGCTGTGGAATAGGAGGAGGATTTGGAGGCGGCAGCGGCATGGGAGGAGGAATGGGAGGAGGCGGCATCTGCGGAGGAGGCAGCAGCTTTGGAGGAGGCAGCATGGGCGGCAGCTGTGGGATGGGGGGAGGAATGCACGTTGGGGGCTTCTCCTCTGGAAGCGGAAGGATGTGTGGCTCTGGTGGGGGATCATCCTCCGTGCGGAGATGCGTCACCACCACCTCGGTCAAATCTTCGGGAGTGAGATTCTGAGCCCTGAAGGTTGACAAGGAAAGAAGCATCTCCTCTCTCCTCCTGACAGCAGCCCAGCCTTCCGAAGCCCAGCTCTGGTGTTTTGCAATGGGATGAACTGTGTCCCTCCTACCCAGCTCGTCCCAGCTCCTGGTCCCACCCAGGGGTTTGGTGGCGATGCCGTGGGTGTCCCGGCACCAAGAGCTGCCTGGCAGGAGGGGCCGCTCTGCCTTCCTTGCTGTGTTGTACATTTCTTGTGGCAAATGTGTATAAAACCCCTCTTTCCTCCTCTCTCCTCCCTTTCTGTGTCTCCACCTCCCTTCCCCTGTGTGTGTGTCCTGCCCTCCTTTCCCAGGATGTTGCCATTCCCAATAAATTGCAGAGAACATACACTATGTTGTGTCGCTGCTTCGGGAGCCACTCTGGGCAGGGTGGTTTGTGTTTTGAGGAAGCAGCTTCTTGGGAAGCTGAGGGTCATCCTTTGCTCAATGTGTCGTACCTGTGCTTTGATGGAACCGAACAGGTGGGGATGGATAAGGGAGGTATCCCAGCTCAGGTGATGACTGACTCTCACCTGAAGGCACAAGTCCAGCTGATGGGTGCTGGACGCTCGGTTCACACAATGCTCAGTGTGAGCCAGAAGAAGACCAAACTGAGGAATACAGAAGCCTGCTCAATTTTTAGGCATTTCCTGACATAGTGAATCACCCAGTTCATCCCTGGAATCCTGTAGAGTTATTCCCACAGCAGATTTCCACAATTTTTGGGTCTGGAAATGTCCAGCACAAAGAGGTCCAGCATCTTCTCAGGCATTGGGCTAATACAGGCTGCCCTGTCCCAATATTTTGGACTCAGCTTTACACACATAAAGGCACTCAGTGCTTCAGTGCCCATGTCACATCTCTCCAGATATGGCAACACTCCAATTCCTGAAGCTCTAGGAAAGGGCCTTTTTCAATCCCTCTTGGATTTTGGAACCTCTGCAAAGGGTCTGCTGAAACCTATGTCCTGAAATTTAGGCAGGAACATTCCTAGTGCCTCGTAGCCAGATCAGTAGAGACCCACAGAAGCTGACTGATGATGAGAATCAGCAGCGGCAGGTGGGAGCCAACATTGGATCAGTGTCATCTGAGTTTCCTGCCTCTGAAAGTTGGTCTTCGGGTTGTGATGAGCGGGTGGCAGGGTGGGAGCCCCTTGAGTAGGAGAGCTGGTGAACATGGATAAGAATGGATCAGGATGTTGGTCAAGCACCTGTCTCTGGTGCACACCTGGGCTGTGACCAGATGGGATGCATAGCTCAGCACCCAGAGAGCAGGGGGAGCACTGGAAAGCCACGTACCATCTATGACCAGCCATGAGAACATGATGGGCTGGGAAGGTGTGATTCATCCCGAACCTGTGAGCTCAGGTACCATCCTCTCCCTGAGAAGCCAATTAATTCCCCAGTGGCTCATCCTTGCTCCAAGAGCAGGAGGGAGAGACTTGGAGGAGCTCAGGAGGGGGTTTGGGAGGGGAGTCTGGAGTGTTTGATCTGAGCTGTGCTGTGGTTCCTCCACCATCCAGAGAGATCAAAGAGGCAGCAAACGCTGTCAATGGTGGTTCAGGAGTCCCACAACAGCCTCTGGGAGTTGCCGATGTTCCTAAAGTGGGTCAGGAAGCTGCAGACTGAGGAAGAGGTCCAGGAAAGGCAGTGGGCTCTTGGAAAAGGGAATTCTCCCCACTTTGAAGGGTGCTGGAACTGGGATTGTGGCTGGGTTTGGCCCAAATAAAGATGCTGAGTAGGCAATGCCTGTGTGAAGCTGGTGTTGTGCCAGGAGCACTTTGAGGTTTGGCTTGGGGCAAGAGTCACCTGTTTTGGTGCTTAATCACCTGTTTCGGTGTTTAATTTTAAGAGTCTCTTTCTTCTAAACTTTACAGCGAACTTTACATGGCGTTGTATCGCTGCTGAGGAGTCATTGCGACACCTCCTCCGTGCTCTTGGCTGGGTCAGATGCAAAGCTGTAGCACAGCTCAGTCTCCATCCATATTTTCTGCTGAGTTCACATTTTCCCTGGTGTAGATGATTCTGCTGTGCACAGCTCCTTGTGCAAGAGATCTGAGGGCATGGCTGGAGCCCAGCTGCCTGTCGAGTCTCACCTGGAAGAGGCCGAAGTGACTCCAGGTTTGGAATAATCTGCACATCTTGTCTGAAGACGTCAGAGTGACTCAATCTGGGCGTCTTATCTGCAGGAGCTGAGTGTGGTCAGCACCCAGGCATCTGGCTGACTTTGCAGATCTTCCTCCTCATTGTGGAACCTCCTCGTGGGATGTTCCAGTGAAGTCCTGGTGCCTTCATACCACGGGTTTGGCAGTTGGGAGGGAGGCCAGGAGAAGGGACAGCCTGTTTTCTCCACCTAAACCTGAGCCACTCTGCAGGTCCCCCGGGCTGCTCATCATGAATGAGTGCACTGGGCTGCAGGATGGTCTGGAGAGCTTAAATCTCCATCTGGGAGATGACCATGGAGAAACCAGCCCATCTTGATTGTAGCTTCTTTTGGAAGGGAGGGTGTCCCCTCCATGCTATGGGGATGCTGTGCATTCTCCAGCTGCAGGAACACACCTCCGGATAACACTTGGCCAACCATGACGTATGTCCCTCAAGAGTGAGATAGTCCTTCATGAACTGTTTAGTCCGTTAATGGTGGGATAACACTTGGCCAACTGCTGCTGAATAACCGTTGCCAACTGTTGAGTACCTAAGAGTGGGATAATCTTGGCCAGCAGTTGAATCTCTGTCAAGGGTAATGTCCTCCCGTCCCTCCCATTCCACACAGTCTGTGGCTCCAGAAGCCTCATCCCAAAGACAATCAATGACATTCATGTTTCTCATTCTTCTAGTAGCTTTTGGAAGTGTTCTCCTGGGCTGGTTTTCCAAAGGATTTGCTGTGTCTATGGCCACCAGCTGATTACTAGAGATGCTTTCAAACCACATTTACCTGCCCAAAACTCCTGTGTGACCATGAAAACTCAACACATGCAATTGGGAAGCTTAAATACAGGATATTGTTGGACTGCTGAAGTGTTTTAAAATATATATTTCCCTTGACTTTTATTCATGATTTTCAGGAAATAAGAATGAAGGAAATGTTGGCTTTTTTACCAATAAAATTAATAAATGAAACTAAAATATTTATTTGATTAGTGAGGCTCAGAAGATACCTGCAAGATGTCCTTCATGTGAGGGTCTGAATCCATTGCCGGGGAGCTGGTGCATGAAACGAAATATTATTGTCAGTCATTGTTACAACATCTACTGCCTGGAGCGTCCTTTCCATCCTCTGTGGCTTGACAATCCCTGCAGCCACTGGAAAAGCACAAGTAAGGAGTTGGACATTCTTGCTCTCTTGCTCTGGTGCTCAGAATTCCAGGACTTGGTTATCTCAGACTCTGTGGGACACATTTTGGAGGGAAAAATCCCACCTGATGCTCTTAGGAAGGAATTAGGCAGCTCCTTTCCAGATAAAACAGAAATGCTGACCCCTGTTAAATGTTAATGATATGGCATTTTTCCACTTGGAAAGCCATTGGGAATTTTCCGCTTAACAAGGAGATTTGGGGTGCGCTTGGGCGAATTGTGAAAGCCTCATTCTGTTTGGATTTCACCCAAAATCCTTGCCTGGTGTGGAGTGTCAGGCAAAAAGTCTGGAGTCAGACAACCTGCGGAGTCATTAGGAGCAGGCAGGGAAGTGGGAGGAGGGAAGAACATGCCAACATCACTGTAAAACATATTTTTCCAGATGACATAAAGATATGGGAGTCCACTTACTCACGGAGACCTGCCTTGGTGCTCCTGCTTTTCCTTCTGCACAGCGAAGCGGATTTCTGGGTGGAGTCACCAATTTGGCAAAAATCTGTTAACCGCACCAAGCTGATGAAGACAGTAAATTTGTTTCCTCTTCACGCCCAAGCTGTCCCAGCCCACCTCCAGGAGCAGATAAAAGGGAATGCCTGAAGCTGTGGAGCCAGAGAAGACTGAGCACTTCTCTCTGCCCTCAGCACCAGCTCAGCTCTGTCGATCTCCTCATCTTCCCCAGTTTTGACTCTTTTGAGGAGAACCAGTCATGTCTCGTCAGTCTGTCTGCAGGAGCTTCGGAGTTGGGAGCAAAAGGGGATTCAGCTCCTGCTCTGCTGTTGGTGGTGGCTTTGGAGGCAGTGGCCGGAGCAGGATCAGCTACAGCTCATTCTCCACATCCAGGGGTATTGGAGGTGGCAGCGGACGCTGTGGAGGATTCAGCAGCCGGAGTCTCCACAACCTGGGAGGCAGCACAAGGATTTCCATGGGCAGCTCTTATGGCAGCAGCTATGGATGTAGAATTGGTGGCTTTGGTGGAGGATTTCCAGGAGGATTTGGTGTCATTGGAGGAGGTGTCATTGGTGGAGGAATGGGCGGCTTTGGTGGACCCGTCAGAGGTGGCCCTGGGTTCCCTGCAGGCATCCAACCGGTTCAGGTGGACCCGACCCTCCTGCGGCCAGTCCATGTTGACATTGACCCTCAGATCCAGCAAGTGAAGTGCCAGGAGAAGGAGCAGATCAAGACTCTGAACAACCAGTTTGCCTCCTTCATCGACAAGGTGAGAGGTTGGAGCTGGATTTGCTTGGGAATGGGAAAACTGCAGAAGTTCCTTGTACTCTGGAGAGGGAAATATTGTCCTTCTCAGCTCAGTGTTGCACTGTGATTGTTTCCATTGGCTTCCATCTTCTTTCCTCTTGAGGAAGTGTCAAAATTTAGCATCCACAGAGAAACTGAACAACTTTCTCCAGGTTTGGTGGATGCACATTCTTCCTTGGTTCTCTCTCCAGTGCAGACAGGTAAAAGGAATGGGGATATACTCAGTGATCCAAGTATTTCTTTAAGTCTGTCCTTTTTCTGGGATAATTTTTTCTCAAGGAACTTAAAATCTAGCAATGAGATTCAAAAAATTCCCAACCATTTCTTGTTTCAGTTTAAGTGCAGATGAGTTCCCTTTAAATTACCTGAACTGGGAGAATGTTGGTTATAAGCGTCTTCATGTTTTTTAAATTTATGACATGTACATGGAATGATTTCTGTGTCTGATAAGAGGAATGTTCTTGAATATGGAGACCAATGAGATTTCATTCACTGGAAGGTCAAAAAGGATCTGATGCTCCTGAAAATTAATGTCAAAAATCCCAACTGGTATTTGCAATAATTTGTTGGACTGGAATAGAAGCATTTCAATAGCTAACACCCCCCCACCCCCAACCAAAAAAAACCAAACCAAAACAAAAAAAACTCCAACAACAAAAAAAGAGAGCAGAAATATAGGGGAGAAAAGAGGAGGAATGTAAGGATAATGGGGAAAAAAAGGAGAAAAAAAGGAGGAATTTTCCCCCTGGAAGCAATGGTCCTGTTAAGGTTTTGGGGAATGATTCCCCTGGCCTTCCAAAGCTCCCAGAAGGTTTGAGCAGTGAGATGTCTCCCAGGGAATGTCTCACACACCCTTTGCTGGCTTTAGGTCCGATTCCTGGAGCAACAGAACAAGGTCCTCTCCACCAAGTGGGAGCTGCTCCAGCAGCAAGGGCCATCGGGGCCGAGGAAGAACCTGGATGTGATCTTTGAGAATTACATCCAGAACCTGCGGAGGAGGCTGGAGTCTCTGCTGGCGCAGCGGGGGCAGCTGGAGTCGGAGCTGCAGAGCATGCGGCAGTATGTGGAGGAGTTCAAAACCAAGTGAGTGTGGGGATGGACAGGGAGGGACCAGCTGGGAGAGTGGAGCTGGTGCGGAGACCCTGTGGGCGGAGTGACCAGGGGTCTCAGAGTCTCACCTTGTCCTGCCCCCGCCACAGGTATGAGGAGGAGATCAACCGTCGCACGGCTGCTGAGAACGAGTTTGTGGTGCTGAAGAAGGTGAGTCTGGAGGCACCAGCAGGGATGGGGTGTGGGAGGACAGGAGGTAAAGACATGGGAGGGACTCAGCTCCAAGATGGGCAAATCCCAACAGGAAGAGCCAACAGTTCTTGTGAGATGAGAGGAAGTTGTGGTCCCATTCTGGGATCTTTCCTTTAGGATGTGGACTGTGCCTACATGACCAAAGTCGAGCTGGAAGCCAAAGTGGGAGCTCTGACAGATGAAATCAACTTCCTGAGGTGCATCTATGAGGAGGTAGGAGCTCTCTCTTCTCTGGGGGGACTGGAGTTGCAATGAGGAGGCCAAACATCGAGGTTGGACTGGGTGCCTGGGTGGATTCAGGTTTGAGATGATGCCTCTGACTCATGTCTTGGTTGCAGGAGCTGTCTCAGATGCAGACGATCAGCCGGGACCTGTCTGTGGTGGTGTCCATGGACAACAACCGGCACCTGGACCTGGACAGCATCATTGAGGAGGTCCGGCGCCAGTATGAGCAGATTGCTCAGAACAGCAGAGCTGAGGCCGAGGCCTGGTACCAGAGCCGGGTGAGCTGAGAAGGGGTGAGGCACCTGGAGCATGGGAAACACCTGAGTTTTTGGTCAGTTGTGTCCCTGATGGGTGTCTTTGTCCCCATGTCTACAGTATGAAGAGCTCCAGAGCACGGCTGGCCGGCATGGGGACAACCTCCGCAACACTAAGATTGAGATCCAGGAGCTCACCAGGAACGTCCAGCGGCTGCGGACAGAGATTGAGAATGTGAAGAAGCAGGTGGGGGTTGACCAGTGTCTCACGGGTTACTCGTGTTTTCCCTCCAGTATGTGCCCTGAGGATTTTCCAGCAAAGGGTGGGCAGAGGGAATTAAGAATTTTATTTTCTTGTCCACAGAACCATCATCTGCAGTCAGCCATCGCTGAGGCTGAGGAGAGGGGGGAGATCGCCATCAAGGATGCCAGGAGGAAGCTGGAAGAGCTGGAATGTGCCCTGAGCAAGGACAAGGAGGAGCTGGCTCGCCTGCTAAAGGAGTACCAGGAGCTGCTGAACACCAAGATTGCACTGGACGTTGAGATTGCCATGTACAGGAAATTGCTGGAGGGGGAGGAGAACAGGTGAGACCTCCCACCATTGGCTGGGCCAAGGTTCTGTCCCCCCTTGGGACAGATTCATCTTTAATCAACTCTCATAACACATTTAACATTGAAATCTGATTACTAACATTTTTTCCTTCAAATTTGAAGCCCAAAACAGAGATGTGGTCCCCACGGGGAATATTTCTCAGGGAGCTTGATTGATCTTATATGAAACAGGATACAAAAGGAATATTTGGGGAAGAGTTTTGCTTCCAACTGTATTAGATTTACAACTGATGTTCCTCTCCCTACCCAGGCTCTGCTTAGAGAACCCCTCCAACGTGAATGTTTGTAAGTATTCGTACATTGTTTTCTCTGCAGAATTACCTTTATCCTTGGTTTTGTGAAGATTGCCAGGATATTGCCTGGCATTCAATGAGCCTCTCCCTCTCTTCCAGCTGTGGTGGGCAGAACCACTGTGTCCGGAGGCAGATCTGGCAGCTTTGGAGCCAGCAATGGCCTGGGTGGAGGAGGAGTGTGCGTGGTTGGCGGTGGGAACGTCATTGGCGGCAGCTGTGGTGTGGGAGGAGGGATCCTCAGTGGTGGCTTCTCCTCTGGGAGCGGGAGGATGTGCAGCTCTGCAGGTGGCAACTTCATGGCTGGTGGTGGCTCCTCCTCCGTGCGGAGATGCGTCACCACCACGACGGTCAAATCCTCTGGGGTCAAATACTGAGCCCTAGCCTCCATCCCCCCAGGGAAAGCAGCACCTTCCTCTTCCTCCCACCAGCAGCACAGCCCCTTCCATCCCCATCAGTATTTAGGAGGAAACAAACTGTTTCTGGGGGAAATCTCCTCAAAGTGAGATTGAACACGAAACACATCCCTCTGGCCCAGCCTGGCCCTCACTGAGCCCCACTGGGGTGAAACATCTCCCTCGTGGTCCCCAGCGCTGCAGAGCTCCCCGGGGCTGCTGCACCAGCTGAGAAGGAGCCTGTGGAAAACTGCTCTTTCCTGTCACTTTTTAAGGCCTGTGTTTCCCCTGTGCCCCCCATGGGTCCCCCGCATCCTGCTCCAGCTGTGTCAGGAGCTCACATGAACAGAAGGAAGGACATGATGTCCCATAGTCAGATTTAGGAGTGAGAAACAGGTCTCTGGAGTTGTCCACCTTCCCCAGGTGGAGTAATTTGGCAGCTTTAATGTTTTATGGATCCTTTTCCTTCCTCTCCTTCCCGCCTGGAGCGTGTGTGGTCCTGTTGCCCCCCTCTGTCATGTGAATCTGCTGCTTCCTGCCAGCGCCCTGGCCCCAGAGTCCTTCAGCACCAATAAACTGCAGAGAGATGAAGATATTTTTGTGTTGTCTCATCACTCAATGCTCCCCAGGGGAGGGGAAACACGGGTTTGCCCTGGATCAGGGTGATCACAGGACAAACACAGACTGAAAAGGGGAAGAATTGAGAGCAGCCCTGGAGAAGGACCTGGGGGTGCCAGGGGGCTGAGAGCTGGATCTGCCCCAGCCCAGAGACCCCCAAGCCTGGGCTGAGGCCCCAATATGAGCAGCAGGGGAGGGGGGGCTCTGGCCCTCTACCCCACTTAGGTGAGACCTCACCTGCAGAGCTGCTCCAGCCCTGGGGTCCTGCACAAGGAGGAGGTAGAGCTGCTGGAGAGAGTCCAGGGAAGGCCACGGAGCTGCTCCGAGGGCTGGAGCTACTCTGGAGCCAGGCTGGGAGAGCTGGGGGTGTTCACCCAGAGAGGAGAAGGGAAAGGAGACCTTGGAGCCCCTTCCAAGGGGCTCTAGGAGAGCTAGAGAGGTACTTGGAAAGGGAGTGATGGGACAAGAGGTGATGGCTTCAAACTGGAAAAGAGGAGAGTTAGATGGGATGTTGGGAAGGAATTCCTCCTGTGAGAGTGGTGAGGCACTGGAACAAATTTTCTTGAGATTGCCCCATCTCTGGAAGTGTCCAAGGCCAGGAGATGGGGCTTGGAGCTACCTGGGATAGTGGAAGGTGTTCCTGCCCATAGCAGAGGGTGGAACGGGATAAGCTTTAAGACCCCGTCCAACTCAAACCCTTCCATGATCCTATTTTTAGCTGATTTAGATGATCTTGTGGGAATGTCAAGGTGTCTCCTTGAGCATCACCCTGAGAACTAGGATTCATTATTCCCATTTAGGGTTTGGCTTGGCTGGAGGTAGGAGGGAGCTTGGAGTAACCTGGTCTAATGGATGGTGTCCCTGCCCACGGCAGGGGGTAGAACTGAATGGGCTTTAGGCTCCCTTCCCAAATTCTGTGATCATCTCATTCCATCTCCTGCCATGGAGGAGTCTCCAGTGGGTGGCTGGAGCCAGGATGAGGAAGATAAATCCTCCCTGGGGCTGGCACAACGATGAGCAGCACCCTCTGCCTGGCTGGCTGACTGACCTCTTACAGCAGCTCCTTGTCTGTGAGCAGTGGGAAGGTCTGACAACTCTGAGTGGACACAAATTACTCACAAAGAAAACAAAACCAGCGTGAAAGAAAAAGCCAGAGCCCAGAACCTGCCGTCAGAGCTCCAGGTTACTCAGCCAGATTAGTCATTAGCCCTCTCCAAACTGCATCCCATTGCAACCAAATTAATTTGATTAATGCTTGACTGGATTCTTCTGTAGCTCTGGGAGGAGTGAGAGGTGAATCAACCCTGACTTCTCTGTTATGGGGGGTGGGACCAGATCAGATTTAATGTCCTTTCCAACCTCAACCATTCCATGATTCTATGATTGATCTGGTGCAGATAAAATATGGAAATAGAGATCAATATTGTCAAGTCCTTGGCATCTAAATGAGCAAAATAAGGAAGAAATTATTGTTTTTATTTGAACCAGTGTTACTTTCCTGCTGTTTTTCTTATTTCCCCCAAAATTTCCTTCCAGTTCACCCTCCTGACTTCCGAATGATGTTTACACCAGACTGCAACGCGCCTTATCCTCCTGTTTGAGCCAAAAATGACATTTCTGATTCTAAAATTCAAAGGTTGGGATGGGAGAGACCAAAAGTCATGGCCCTTTTCCTTATCCCAGGGAAGAGTCTGAAATCATCTCCTTCTTCCTCATCCCAGGGAAGAGTCCAGGGACAGGTATGGACCCAGATGGTTTGAAGCCCAGGGGTGTCCTGGGGACACTCATGGGAAGGTGGCAGAGAGGACAGAGATCTCCAGCCTGTTGAAGTCCAGGAAGCCAAAGGTGCCAACAGGATTTTTCTGAGTTCCCTGAGTTTTTCCTGGAGAGGAGCCAAGAGGTGCCAGGTTTTATCATTCCCATCTGCTGCACTCATGAAAAAGGGAGTTGAAGGGAAATGCTCAAGTCCATCGTGCTGGGATGAAAGGGTTGGGATCCCCTTTGCCTGCTCTGTGGAGCACTGTGAGAGCTGCTGGATCCTATCCAGGGATGCCGAGAAAGACACTGAGGGGCTGGAGCATGTCCAGAGCCAGGAACAGAGCTGGAGAAGGGCTGGAGCACAAGAAGAAGGGTCTGAATATCTCCTGAGGAGCAGGTGAGGGAGCTGGGGGGGCTCAGCCTGGAGAAAATGAAGCTTGGGCGAGACCTTCTCACTCTCCAGAACTCCCTGACAGGAGGCTGCAGCCAGGTGGGGGTTGGAGGGCAGGGCAATGTCATTGCTCCACTGAGGCCAGGGCATGGGTTGTGCAGGATCTTTTGTATTAGAACATGGGAAGAAACCGAATCCATGCTGTGTTTTATGAGCTCCTTGGGAAATTAACCCAAGTGGCATTTTATTGGCTGTAATTAGGGCTGTAATGAGTTTTTAATTGTTACTAATCATGTTAATGGTGGGAGTGCCTAAGGAACCACCATGGTTTGTTCCTCTGGGTGGGTCATTGTGCAAACATGGAGGAGACTCCCCCAGTTTGGGCTTGCAGGGGGATGATGGTGGACAGCTGGGGAGCAGGAAATATTTGCTTTTATGAGAAGCACTGGTTTGTCATCTGGGAGGTGACCTCCCTCTGCATCCTCCAGACTGGGGTTTACCCGGCACACTTCTCCTGAGTGGCTGAAGTCCTTTGGGATCTTGAGGATGGGACATTCCAGGGAAGGAATTGAGGAGCAAAGAGGTTAAAGGAGGTTAAAAGTGGGGATCAGCATCCTTTGGTCCCTTCTCTGCACTTCAAGCAGCAACATCCCCAGTTCTCTCACCTCCAATTCAACTGGTCTAAAAACCAGCTCAAATACTCACTAGAAAACACTCTGACCTCCTCAAGAGAGACCAAAATCAGCAGCTCATGGAAGCAGTGATCGCCACGGAGTATCTGGGATTGGGAAGAGGTTTAAAACTCCTGTGGGCAAATAAATTGACAAAGGTACCTAAAGCTGTGCAACTGCCAAAGAAATTTAGCTAAGAGGAGCTCTTCCCTTTGCTTTCCGCACTGGGCTCCTGATGTTTAATCCTGGATGCTCCCTCACCTCCTTTCCTACTCTTTGGACCCTGCCTTGGGTTCAATCCACTGCCAGTCTCCAGGGGTGACTTGTGCTGGGATCCAGATGAATCTGTGTCCCAGAGCATCATGTGCGGCTGTGCAGAACAATTTGGGCCCTTCATCTAATTAATATTCATCCCAGCTTTGCTTGGAGAGGTTGAGCTGACATCTGAGCACTTTTCCTGCTGGACTTGGCCTGTGTTGGATGCTGACCCTGCTCCTCCGAACAAAACAGCTGCTCCCACCCAGCTCCGTGACCTGGATGAGCTGCCTGGGAATGTGGTGCCTCTTGCTCCCTCCCGGCCCTGTTCCATTCAGGGCTGCCTCAGCTCCAGCTGGGACAGGTAGAGCCAGATTTGCACAACTTATGGCAACTGCATCGTCCGCACCTGGTGCTGACAGAGACCATTCCTCCTCTTCTTCCTCCCACCCATTTCAGTGTGGATGCTGGTGCTTCCCTGAACTTCACCCTCCTTCCACACTCCCTAGTTCTGTTCTTGGAGTGGCATGATATTCCATAGGGTTTACAGGCATGACCCCAAAACCCACATTATCTGACTGATTCTGTTGGAGCATAGGTTGAATCAATTCTACCTCTCCTGTGGCCTGGGGACTCACCTGGTCTGGGGGAGAGGACACGGCCACAAAATGTCATAAAATGTCACTGGAAGGTTTGGAGCCTGTGCAAGGGAAAGTGTTGTTCTCTGACACAGCTGAATCTGCTGGTGACCTCCAGGTGCTGCTGTGACACCTGAACCTGTCACTGTCCTCCAGGTCCTGCTGTGAAACATCTGAACCTGTCATTGTCCTCCAGACCTTCTGACATACCCAAATCCGTCACTGTCCTCCACATCCTGCTCTGACAACTGAACCTGCCAGTGACCTCCAGGTGCTGCTCTAACACCAGAACCTGTCACTATCCTCCAGGTCAATGACGAATTGACTTTCCCATAAGTTATGGGTCAGGCTGAGATGGGAATTTCGGGTTGGGTACAAACCCATCGCCATTCAGGGTCATGGCTCCAGCTGACAATCTGGAGGAAGGTGTCAGGAGGAGTGTTGTGCCCATGTTTGTGGTGGGTCTCTCTGGGCTGGGGGTTCTCTGCTGAGTCTGATCCATTCAGGATTTGATTTGGGGCAAGAATCAGCTGAAATGGGAACTGCTCCATGTGTCAGCCATGGACAAGGATCTCCTGCCAGCCTTGGGGGCCTTGGAGCCACCTCCCTCCCTCCTCCCCCACAAAACTTCTTACTGAATGAGTTCTCCCATTTTTGGAGAGGGCTCTGCAGGTGCTTGTGACCCCCTGGAGTAAAGGTTGGGCTGATGGCCAAGGAGTCGAGCCCTTCACCTGGATTGCTTTCCATGGGGCATCCTCTGGGAAATTAATTCCAGGGCCTCACCACCCTCACAGGGAGGAATTTCTTCCCAATATCCCACCTAACCCTGCCCTTTGGCAGTGGGAAGCCATTCCCTGTGTCCTGGCACTCCAGGCCTTGTCCGAAGTCCCTCTCCAGCTCTCCTGGAGCCCCTTTAGGCACTGGAAGGGGCTCCAAGGTCTCCTTTCCCTTCTCCTCTCCAGATGAACTCTCCCAGCTCTCCCAGCCTGGCATCAGAGGGGCTCCAGCCTTTGGAGCATCTCCATGGCCTCCTCTGGACTCACTCCAGCATCTCCATATCCTCCTTATGTTGAACGACTCTCTCAGGTGCATGATGGAATTTTTAGGATTTTCCCAATCAAGGCCAGAAGTTGGACTTGATGATCCCTGGCTGTCCCTTCCAGAACTTGAGCTATTCCGTGATTCTATACCTGTCAAAGCCCTTAAATTGGCCTTCCCCACCCCACCCTCAGATCTTTCCCTCCCCAGGCAGGAAATTTACTCTCAAACCATCAGAGTTTTGGTGCTTTTTCTGCAGTTTTACCTTTTCTGCACCTGCCTCATTGTCCCATGGATGCTCCTGCTGCTGCTGCTGCTGCTGCTGGAGGAGAGGCAACCACAGCAATTCGGATCCATCAGTAGAGGGATTTACTCAATTGATCACAAAGTCTGACCTTGATTCGGCTAATTATGAGCTTGGAGTCCAGCCCAGGTGGAGCTGGGTGTGGTCACCCACCTGCTGCTGACCTACCCTGGGAAGGCAGCACCAGACTCATTTTGCTGGGAGGTCGGTAATCACCTTGTTTACTGGATTTGGAACATCTGCCAGAATTAACTCCAACTGCTTCAACTTCCTGTGGGACAGGATGTGATTAAAATCATTCTCAACTCACACAGCAGCTTTTGAAGCTGCTGAGCACCCTCAGACTCTTCTTTACCTTGGGGACCAAGTGAAGAGGTTCCCAAGGTTTCAAAACCCTGGAGAGGCCAATCCTGAGACCTCTGATTGTCGGGTCACCTGGAGATCCTCATCAAAATCCTACCCTAATAGAAAAAAAATCAATTTATATTATGACTGCCATGTCCATTGACCATTTTTCTGCTGAGAAAAATGTGCACATAGAAAAAAAAAAATCTCATGTCTCCCTCTGCTTTTAATCTGGAGTTCAACCCAGTTTCCTCCTCCTCGTCTTTTTTTTTCCCCCCTTATTTTAATCTTTTTTTCTCTGCAGGTCGTACCTTTCTTCCTCCGCCTCCTTCTTCTGAAACCCTTTGGAGATTTTATCTCTGCCTTGTTCCAGCGCCTCCCGCCTGAGCCCGAGGGCATCAGCTGTGTGTGAAGGCACCGGGACACGCTCAGTCTGTCAGAGATCTCAGGGATCAGAGGCTGATATTTGGCATTAGCCAATTAAGCAAAAACATTAATGAGCTTCTCCTTCGTCCACTCACCACCGTTGTTAATAATAACAGCAATACAAAAATGACTTCAGTGTATTCACAAATTATATTCAATTTAATTAATAAACTTTCACATTATGGTCAGGAAAAGAGGAGATTAACTGATATCATAACTATGTTGTTATTTTCTGAATTGATGACTTAATATCAAGGGTGTTATTGAGGATGTTATTGGCTTGTTTACCTTCCTGTCAACCCCAAATCACAAACCATTTATTAAAAGAGATTAAAAGAGCCATCAGTCCCTTGTTAATGGGATCGCAAGTTAAAGTCAGATTTTGGGTTGTTGGTCCCTAAACGAGCCTCCCCAGAGCACCCCGTCCCTCAGGGACACAATGCCGGGACTGTCCAACACTGGAGCTGGTGACCTCCCTCCCCACTCTGGCTTGAATCCACCCTGGAAGCTCCCTCTGGCCTACTCAGAGTCAAAATTCCAGTCTGAAGCCATCACCAGGGCATTTCGCCTTCTTTTTCTGCAAAAACCAACACATTTTTGACATTTCTCTTCCTTCCTCCTTTCAGAGTCTTCCCCCCTTTGCTGACCACAGGGAACGGTTGTGGCCATTCCCTGCATGGACATTTCTGGCTCTGGGGAAGCTCTTCTTGCTTTTTGAGGGCTTTCCAGCCCTTCCCACACTGATCTCCTTTGCTACCCTCGCTCTTATTGAATCTTGGACTTGATTCCAATGTCTCCCATCCTGTTCCATGCTGTCCCAGAGATTCTGGTTTTCACTTCATTTACTCGTGTCCTCCTTCCCCTCCAAATAAAATTCCTCTGTGGCAGTAGAGTTGTTCCTCCTGCTCTGGAATTCCATCGTTCATCAGCTGCTTCCTTCCATTTGTGTTTTGGAGCAGCTCCTGATGGAGTGACCCAGTGATGGGTCCTGTTCTTCCTTATCTGCACTGTTTGGAGCGTCCAGCACTGCCCCTTCCCCTCTCTCCACCCCCTGCCCTGGATCCTGCCAATTCCAATGGAGTGTTTCCATAAAACACTGCTGTTCAACAAAGGCAAAAGAAGATATCCCCCCACCAAAATCATTCCCAACCACCTGAGCTCTGTCTGTCTACACACGACAAATCCCTCCCATTTAGGGCCTTCCTAGACATCCTCCAGTTACATTTTTCTCACCAGGAAACTTCACTATTTACCACAAAGTGTTGAGAAATCATGGAATTGTAAAAATTCCCTGATAGAGGGATTTTTCCTGTGGTTTAATAGCAACTTCCAGTCTCACCCAGCTCTAGGTCTGTGTGAGAGAAACTCCATCCGGTCTCCCTGTTCCCTAAATGAGGGATGTGGGATTCACTTTGGAATATCAGTATCATTAAGAAAATATATTCTTGCAGCTGGGAAACCCCAGGCTTAAAATAGGATAAACTTTGGGAGAGTACCAACAATTCACTTCTTGTTCTGCAAAAAACGCAAGGTTTTTGACATTTCTCTCCTTTCTTTCTTTCTCTTCTCCAAGTCCTTGCTGCCTTCGCTGACCACAGGGAGAGGTTGTGGTTATTCCAGGGAAGGAGAGGGGGAGAAAAGGAAAGTCTGCGGTCTAAAGGTATTTTTATGAGTGTGTCTGTGTCATCTCAGCCCCAGTTCCAAGTGACTGAGGGCTCTAATTATGCAGGAAGTTAAGCAGCTGGAGATCAAGATCTCTCTCAGTGCTCATTTATCTCCTTCTTTGGGGCAGTTATTAAATGTAAATACTGGATTTATTTATATGCTACTGTACAGCTCTGGCAGTACTTCTTGAACAGTCAGAAGTGCATTGATATCTTTATTTATTCACTCTGTTCTGCCAGTGCAACTTGTAAAGATCCTTCATTTATATTTAGGATTTGGTTTTCTGAGACATCTGCAGGATTTTAGTAATTTTTTAGGTTTTGTGTTTTCTGTAGTTCTTTTTTTCTCTTCTTTTCGTTCTTCTTATTTCTATTTTCTATAGAGTTTATGGCTGCCTCATCTCTGGAGGTGCTCAAGGACAGGTTGGGTCTTGGAGCGACCTGGTCTGGTGGAAGGGAGACCCTGGAGTCCCTTCCAGGGCCTAAAAGGGCTCTAGGAGAGTTGGAGAGGGACTTTGGAAAAGAGCCTTGAGAGAAAGGACAAGGGGGAATGGCTTCCCACTGCCAGAGGGCAGGGATAGATGTGATATTGGGAAGAAGTTCCTCCCAGAGAGGGTGGTGAGGCCCCGGAATGGATTTCCCAGGGGATGCTCCATTCCTAGAAGTGTCCAAGGCCAGGTTTGACAGGGCTTGGAGCACCCTGGGATAGTGGAAGTTGTTCCTGCCCATGGCAGGAATGGGATGAGTTTTAAAGTTCCTCCCAACCCAGACTATTGCATGACCTTATTTTGAGCTGATTCAGATGATCCTGTGGGAATGTTGACGCATTTCCTCGAGTATCAGCCTCAGAACTGGGATTTATTAGCATCATTTAGGGTTTGAGTTGAAGGTGGACAGAGGTGGATGAGGGTGGTGGAGTTTGGCAGATTCCTGCCCCAGTTGTGCTTAAAAAGCTCCACCTGGGGTTTGTCTCTAAGCTTCTGGATATTTCCACCATGTCCATCCTGGTGCTCTCCTGGTTCCCTCATTGTCCACAAAAACTCACACTTGTGTCACTGTCTCAGAAGCTTTTCCAGGTGGGAGGAATTTCCCCATCTTCCCCACCTGCCCCAGCAACTGCTTTGGATGGGCGGAACAACCCGAGGGCCCTCAGTCCCTGCTCCAACAGCTGCACAAGTAGCCCAGGTGGACAATTTTAATGGATCAAGTTTTGGAATGAAATTTAAATTTATCCTTAAAATCCCCAAGATGAAAAGCCAGATTGACCCTGTGGTTGTAACACCTTGATCATGTGAAAATCCATCTCCCTGGAAAGGATGATGGATGAACCTGTGATCTCTTTGTCCCAGCTATGTCAGAAAGAGGAAGGAATGACAGGAAGCTCCCCCCTCATTCACAGGATGCGTGGATATCTCTTGAGATGCATCCCTGTTTCTGGAGCCAGCTTGACAGGTCCAGGTGTGGTTGGGATGTGTTGCCAAGGCCGATCCAGTGCCAGTTCTGATCACAACAGCTGCCCACGCTCCAGATTACAGCACTTGGGGTGGAATGGCTGCTCTCCTCATGCCAGCTCTGGGCTCCAGCTGCCACGGAAAACTCACAATTCATGCCTGTTTCACTTCGGCTGCTGCACAGGGCAGGATTTTGGGATGGACACCTCTCTCACCGGTGTTCCACTGGGACCTGTGCATGCTCACTCTCCAGAGTCACAACACTTCCTTCCATGATCCATGGGGATCACCTGGAGTGTTACCCAGTGCAGCTCCGGAATGAGGCACTCGCAAAATGGGAAGAGGAGGGATGGAGAGAGAAATTGCACTGGAGCCAGTACCAGCCCTTCAAAATCATAGAATCATTTAGGTTGGGATCATCAAGTCCAGTGATTCCCTTGGCACTGCCAAGGCCACCACGGACTGTGTCCCCAGGTGCCACAACCACACATTTCTTGGACATTTCCAGGGATGGGGACTCCACCCCTGCCCTGGGCAGCTGTGCCAGGGCTGGACAACCCTTTCCAGGAAGGAATTTCCCCGCGTCTCCAACCTAAACCTGGCACAAATGGGGGCCATTTCCTCTCATTCTGTCACTCATAACCTGGGAGGAGAGTCCGACCCCCACTTGGCTCCAACCTTTACAGTTTCCTTCAGGAATTCCCTCCCATCTCCCCTGCTTTTAAAATCCTGGTAATTGCACCATTTTTTAATGTTCACCCTAATTAATTCTTGCAGGAGACAGAATTCTCAATCCAAGTCAGATTTTTTTACAGGTTTATAAAAAGGGGGAATTTATCTGGAAATCTGGTTGAATTTCTTCAGGAAATGCAGATAATGAGTAAAATTTAATTACAGAATTAGCACAGAAGGCAGGTCTGAGATACCAGTTTGGCTGTTTCTCGTGTAAGGTGAGGTAGGGGATTTTGGTAGGGAAAAGTGTATTTCTCACCTGTTTTCCTGGAAAACACTGTGTTTCCAGGTGAGGAAAGCCTCGCTGAGCATCCAAAGTCTTGTCCACCTTGAGATATTCCAGCTGTTTTAATAACCTCTAGCTACAAACCTCTAATTTAGTGAATTTATGAGGCACTTTTCAAATGGAGTCAGGATTGCACAGCCCTCACCACAGAACCTCTATTTAACTGATGGATTCCCAGCCTGGCTTCATCCAGCTCTTTTGGGAGGAAGAGGATCCTGCCAGGTGAAGTCCAGCTCCTCCTAAAGTAGTGTAAGGGACAAAGAGGAGGTTCTTCCCATATGGAAGTGGTTCCAGAGGTGGTTTTGGAGGACCCACATCTCAGTGACTTCTTGAGAAATTAATCCAGGCTGGATTCTCCAAGTGGTGCTGCCAGTAGCAGGATTTGGCTCCTAAATGCTTTTCTATATGTCCATGGCCACTGAATGTTGGAAAGGTGGAGTCTGGCACAGAGTTGAGGAGAGGGATGGATCCTCCCCGTAAGAAGCAAAAATTGCTCCTGGGATCTTCTGGGAAGGAGAGAAGAACAGGAATGGGCAGCAAAGGGTGCAGTACGTGCTCCTGGTGATGCGCGAAGGGAGGTCAGACATTCCTAAGGACCATCAAGAACCTGTGCCCCTCAAAATACCAAAAGAGGTGGGGAAATATGGGAGAGAACGAGCTGTGGGGATGAGCAGGGGTAACTGTAATTACAGATGGAGGCTAATGAGATAAGGAGATCCGTCAGCAAAGCTCATGAGTCAGGCAGGATTTGGGGAATTTCACAACTGCCCCACTGGTGTTGGTGTTTATCCGACCTCTCCGGGCAGCCATTAATTGCTGCCTGATGAACCAAACCCAATAACAACATTAGAGACCTGCTAATTACCACGGAATGGAGACAAGCTCCTCCAGAACGTATAAAGGAGAACTTCCATACTCCTCCAGAGTAGCTGAGGATCCTTCATTCTCATTTCTCCTCCTGTTTCACCACCTCCTCCACTCACTCTCCTGCCTGGAAGTGCTGCCATGAGACGATATTTCTCCAGATATGGCGATGGGAGTTTCAGTTCTTCTTCTGCTCACTGTGGGACCTTGGGTGGTGGAGATGGGAGATTCGGAGCATTTGGGCATGGGTATGGCAGCAGGAGCCTCCACAACCTTGGAGGCTTCAGGAATGTCTATACTGGTGGAGGCTACGGAGGAGAAGGAGTAGGGTATGGGAGATGCCTTGGGTTTGGTGGCTGGAGACAACCTGAGAGGGGCTTTGGTGGAAGAGGGTATTTTGTGGGAGCTTTTCAAAGTGGTGAAACAGGGTTTGGTGGCACCTACAGAGGAGGTTCAGGCAGGAAGGTGCTTGGACAAGGCCTGGGAGTTGGGGAACAAGGGGCTGGACAGGGATCGGGACAGGCTGGAGTTCTCCGAGGCATTGAGGAGGTCCATGTCAACACCAACCTGCTGAGGCCAATACAGCTTCAGGTGGACCCTGAGTTCCAGCGAGTGCGCTTGGATGAGAAGGAGCAGATCAAAGGTCTCAATAACAAATTCGCATCATTCATAGAGAAAGTGAGTACCGGTCTCTGTTTGTCCTGTTATCTGGGAAGGGGGAGGTATAAGGTGGGTGTAAGTCATGGCAACACCTTCATGTTGCATCGTCTCCCCCCAGAAATCCCAGCATCGGCCAAATTCCCACAGGCTGGTGTGAAGCTTGTGATGGCTTACTGTAAACCCCGCTGTGAGAATCACTTTTTGCCTTGGGATAAAGATCTCGGAGTCATCTTTTGTGGCAGGACAATAAACTGCCGGGATGTCACTGGCACATTGACTCACTCATCTTTTGCAGGAAGGGGTTTCTGGAAATACATATTCCTATATTCCAGTGCCTGGAGGTTGTTGATGCCAGCAGGAAAAATGGGTGATGGACTTGGACATCTTGATGAGTTAGTATTTTTTTCTCAAGCAAAGTCAAACCTTGCAAGAACAGGCTGTTTTTAGTGCCTCTTCTGGCAGAGGGTTTGCACTTGCCAGAAATTGCAAGTGAATTCAATTTCTCTGAATTATTAAACAAATCGTTCCTTGGTTTGGAAGATCTGCACTCTTCTAGGTGGTCCACCTTCACCTCTTTCATGACTTTCCATCTCTCCAGTTTTGTCTTCTCTTCTGCTTCTACTCAAACCAGCCACGAAAGCTCTTCCACCCTGGTGGTATCTGGGAGGTGTCTATGTCTCTGCTTCTCTTGGTTATGTGGAGACTTCAAGGTTTCCTGTTTTACTGGACAGGTGGTTTTGGTTACACTCAGGAGGTTTAAGATTCCACAGTCCTGAAAAATTAGTGTGTCCGTGACTCTTTTCTTTACCTCCTAAATTTTTGGGTGTCCAGGTTATCACTTGGTCAATATTATAGAAATTATGGAGTGGTTTGGATTGGAAGGGACCTTAAAGTTCATCCAGTTCCTGCCATGGGCAGGGACACCTTCTACTAGACCACTCTGCTCCAAGCCCTGTCCAATCTGGCCTTGGACACTTCCAGGAATGGAGCATCCCCTGGGAAATCCATTCCAGGGCCTCACCACCCTCTCTGGGAGGAATTTCTTCCCAACATTGCATCTATCCCTGCCCTCTGGCAGTGGGAAGCCATTCCCCCTTATCCTTTCTCTCCAGGCTCTTGTCCCAAGTCCTTCCCCAGATCTCCTGGAGCCCTTTTAGGCCCTGGAAGGGACTCCAGGGTCTCCTTTCCCTTCTCCTCTCCAGGAGAACACCCCCAGCTCTCCCAGCCTGGCTCCATGGCAGAGATGCTGACTGGAGACATGCTGCCCATCTATATCTGCTCTCCCTTCCAGGTTCAATGTCTGGAGCGGCAGAATCAGGCACTCTTGGCCAAGTGGGAGCTTCTGCAGCAGCAAAGCTCTGGCCCCGCGGAGAGCAGGCACATCAACAACTTCTTCCAGTCCTACATCACCAACCTGCAGCGACAGCTCGAGACGCTCCAGAGCCAGAAGGAGCAGCTGGATCCCGAAGCCTACAACATGCTCCGACTTGTTGAGGATTATAAAAACAGGTGAACAGTCACAAATCTGGGAAAACAGGTACTGGGATTTTCCCAGGTGATGCTCATTGTGCCCTTGGATAGCAAAGCTCAGCTTTGCATCTGCAGGAGTTTGGAGTTTCTTAGCCCTGCTCTGCTGCAGGTGCATTACGGGGCTTGACTTTGATGCTGGAAGAGTTTGGTAAGGGTTGAACTACCAAAAATGAGAGGGAAATCAAAGTTTGTGATGGTCTCTCCCACCCTTTTTCATTCTCAGACTCCTCCTCTTCTTTCTCCCCCCTCGCAGTGATTGACCCATGATTCCACTTGTGGGGCCCTGGTGGGGAGAGACAGAGCTGAGCTTGGGGTCAAGTTGGGAAGAGTTGTCACCTTTTCTGGCTTAGATAATTTATGTCCATCCACAGCTCTGAAAAATGGAAAGTTTAGTTCAGAATTACTAAATTTAGGACCGATCTGATTGACCCCATTTTTTGGGCTGTTTTAGTGCCTCTTTTTGCAGAGGGTTTGCACTTGCTAGAAATTGCAATTAAAGTAAAATGAAAAGTGGACACATTCAGTCTTTGGGTGATTCTGTTGTTTGCTGGTCCACTTGACTTAAAAATTAAGATAAATAATTAAAGATAATGGATAGATTAATTAAATAGATTAAATAATAATGGATAAAAGATAATAATCTACCTCCTTCTTTCCCCCAGATTCGAGGATGAGATCAACAAACGCACATCCAAGGAGGAAGAGTTTGTGGAGCTTAAAAAGGTGAATTAACCCAAGACCCTGAGTAAAATCAAAGCCTCAGAAATAAAAGAATATCTAGGTGGTTGCCAAGGTTCTCAAAAGCTGAAGTTTTTGCTGAGCTTTGTCTAATTTTAACTGAAGTAACTGAAAAACAGAACAAGACCGAGGAGGAGTTATTTCCTCTCGAGAACGAATCGGTCCTTTGTAGGACAAATATCTAAAAAGTGCTGGTTTTTCCCTATTCACTCAATCCCAATCCAGGTGGAATATTGTTATTATGTTAAATAATGTCTGTAGACAACTTAGAAGAATAAAAACTATCTGAGAAGAGAAAATTTAGGCAACTGTTTACTAGAAGTATGAATAAAAATGGTGTTTTCCTATTTCTCATGTTACCCAGGAACAGATTCATTGCTGCAGTTGTGGCACTCATTTCCCAGCCAATTTTTTCATCTTAAACACTTTCCCTTTGTTCTCGTTGCTTTTAAAATGAAATCTGAGCTCTCTAGGCCATTATTTGATCCCAGGAATGAAGGTTTATGGAAATATCCCAAGAACTGCACTTCAGTGGAGCATTTGGATCAATGAAATGCAAATATTCCAATGGTTTTTGGTTTTTCTGCAGGAACTGGATAGTGCCTACATGGGAAAAATGGAGTTTGATGTTCGAGTGGATATCCTGAGGCAGGAGCTGGAGTTCCTCCGGTGTTTATATGAAGCTGTGCGTGATTAAAATCTTACCCTCAGGTCTTGAAGGACATGCCTTCTTGGAGATTCCCAGAAATTTTGATTGGGTGGGACTTTCTGGCTTGGAGAATTAATTATCCTTGGCCTTTTGTGAGTGAAAAGGGGTCTGGTGTGTCCCGAAGGCTGGAAGTCCTAGAAAATTACACGTGGTGGGGGTACAGTGGTACTTGGGGGCTGCAGGTGGAGAAATTCCAGTGGGACATTGGCCACAAGGTCCCATTTTTTCCTCATAAAGACCTGGACTGACCACAAGGACTGTTAAAATCCTTAACCTGGTTTTCCATGCAGGAGCTGTCTCAGCTGCAAACGGTTGCTGGAAACACTGATGTTGTTCTGTCCGTGGACAGCCACAGGGAGCTGAACATGGATGGAATCATCGAGGAGGTCAGGCAAGAATATGAGGGGATGGCCCAGAGGAGCACAGCTGAAGTGGACGCCACGTACCGGAGCAGGGTGAGCAGACACAAGGGAAACAGGAACACAAATCTCCTCTTTGGAAAAGAAACCACAAATGTGTTGTGTCCTCTTCCCATCAGTACCAGGACCTGCAGAACATGTGGGTGAATCAACAAGAGCAGCTGAGGAACAGTCACCGGGAAATCCAGGAACTTGCCAGGCAGATCCAAAGACTCCAACCAGAAATTGAAATTGCAAGGAAAAGGGTAAAGCTGATACTTTCCAGCAGGACTAAATGCTTTAAGCCGCTTTTCCATGGGATCTCAGTGCAGTATAAGGCAGCCAGTCATTTGGAGGCAAACTTAGGGATGAAGTTTTCTCCTCCAAATGAAGCAGATTTAGATTTTTGGGATCTGTACTGGAGTTTAATTGTGTTAATTTACCCAGTTTAATGTATTTTTGGTGTTCTGTCACTAAGGAAAGCCTTTTGATTTCCAAGGAATGCCAGGAGGGTTTGAAAATTATGAGATTTGGGGGTTTTCCTGTGCTGGGCTAGGAGTTTGACTTGATGATTCCTGTGGTTCCCTTCTGGCTATGGATATTCCATGATTCTAGGATAAAATCCTCCCCACAGATGGGACATGGCCACATTCCCTTTGTTCCCTCTGCAGAATTCCAGCCTCCAGGATTCCATTAAAGATGCTGAGCACTGTGGGAGCTCAGCCATCAGGGATGGCCAGGAAAAGCTCCAGGAGTTGGAAAATGCCCTCCAACAGGCCAAGGATGACCTTTCTCACCTTGTCCATGATTACCAGGAGCTCCTGAATGTGAAACTGGGCCTGGACATTGAGATCGCCATGTATCGATCACTCCTCGAGGAGGAGGAGAACAGGTGGGTGCAAAATCCATCCTGGGTGAAACACCCAGACAATGCAGTGTGACAGTGAATCTGTCACTGGGATCTCTGGGATGGATTGGGCCTGGGAGGAGTCACCTTTCCACGGATCATTGATAAAGCCTAACCTGAATTTTAATTCTGATTTTATTGGCTGCTTTACCTCAATGTCACTTTTCCTCCACAGGATCCAGGAAGGATCACCAGCCACGATCTGTGAGTATCCCAAGGGTTTTCTCAGGGTTTTTTAAAGAAAACTGTTCCTACTTTGTGGTCTTAACACCATTGGAACAAACTATCCCAGTTCCCATCTTAATTCAGGAAAGGACACAATGGGGAGTTTGTGAAAACACATTAATATAACAACAGGCTTTAGAGACATTGGCTAATTGCTACCAAATTTGGAGGAAATGGGAAACAATGCATTTAACCCATAGATCTGCCCTGTTTCTGCAGGGCAGAAGGGAAGGAAATAAAAACTAGTCCTAAAATTTGTGGGAAAGTTAAGGAAGCTAAAGGAGAGAGAAACATAGTCTTGGCCTTCATAAAGGATTGGGCTGCACTGAGTGTTCATGGGTGTAATAAGACAAATTATGTTTAAAAAAAAGGTAAAAACCTGAGAAAAATAAGAAAATATTCCATAGGTTGATCTCTGCTAAGGGAGATTCTTGTTGCCCTCTTCAAAGATAAGTCCATGACCGCCAGGGTAGGAAGAATGATGCTTAAACCAGCCCTGCTCAGAATTTTTGGGGGTAAAAAGAATATATTGAGCATAATTTACATTTCTTGCAGGTGTCATTGACCACAATGCCACAGCTCATGGAGTCTTTGGAGGCATAAAAAATGTGAAGGGGAGAATATGCTCTGGTGGTACCAGTGGGAGCAGAATGAAAGGGCCAGTCTCTGGAGGGGGAAAAGACGGAAGCTCTGGAGGGGGTGGATCCAGCTCTGGAGGGAGGGGATCCAGCTCTGGTGGGGGTGGGTCCATCTGTGGAGGGGGAAAAGGCTCAGGATATGGAGGAGAAGGAAACTCATGCGGTAGAAGTTCCACGTCCAAGGGTGGCAGCAGCTCTGGAGGGTGGGGGTCCAGCTCTGGTGGAGGTGGGTCCATTTCTGGAGGAGGGAAAGGTTCAGGATATGAAGGAGGAAGCTCAGGTAGTGGAGGGTCCGTCTGTGGAGGAGGAGGAAGTTCTGGCAGTGGAGGCTCCATGTCCAAGGGCGGCAGCAGCTCTGGAGGGGGGGGGTCCAGCTCTGGTGGAGGTGGATCCATTTCTGGAGGAGGGAAAGGTTCAGGATATGGAGGAGGAAGCTCAGGTAGTGGAGGGTCCGTCTGCGGAGGAGGAGGAAGTTCTGGCAGAGGAGGCTCCATGTCTAAGGGCGGCAGCAGCTGTGGGAGTGGAGGATCCAGGTGCGGTGGAGGTGGGTCAAGTTATGGAGGTGGAAAAGGTTCAGGCTGTGGAGGAGGAGGAGGATCTGGCAGTGGAGGCGCCATGTCCAAGGGCAGCAGCAGGTCTGGAAGTGGAGGATCCAGCTCCAGTGGAGGTGGGTCAAGTTATGGAGGTGGAAAAGGTTCAGGCTGTGGAGGAGGAGGAGGATCTGGCAGTGGAGGCGCCATGTCCAAGGGCAGCAGCAGGTCTGGAAGTGGAGGATCCAGCTCCAGTGGAGGTGGGTCAAGTTATGGAGGTGGAAACGGTTCAGGATCAGGAGGAGGAGGAGGAAGCTCTGGCAGTGGAGGGTCGATCTGCGGAGGAGGAGGACGAGGTTCTGGCAGTGGAGGCTCCATATCCAGGGGTAGCAGCAGCTCTGGAGGAGGTGGATCGAGCTCTGGTGGTGGTGGGTCCAGATGTGGAGGAGGGAAAGGATCAGGATATGGGGGAGGAAGTTCAGTCAGTGGAGGTTCCATGTCTGGAGGTGGCCAGGGCTCTGGTGGTTATGGATCTGGCTCCAGCAGCAGCAGATGCAGCCCCCAAAGTGGGGGCATGAGCTCGGGTGGTGGGAGCAGTTCAGAAAGGGGAGGCTCCATGTCTGGAGGTGGCCAGACCTGTGGAGGATTGGGGTCCAGCTCTGGGAGGTGCAGCCCCCACCGTGGGGGGATGAGCTCTGGAGGCGGGAGCAGCTGTGGCAGGAGAGGGTCCATCTCTGGAGGGGGAGGACAGGGCAGTTCATGTCATGGAGGGTCCATGTCTGGAGGTGGCCAGAG
>VWPU01015759.1:0-11536 GCA_013398955.1 Callaeas wilsoni | reverse complement strand
CGGCACCGGCACCGGCTCCGGCAGCGGGCGGCTCCCGCGGCCCCCGCGCATCGCCCCGCACGGCCCGGCCCTGCGCGTCGGGGATGCGGGCTGTCCCTGCCCGGAGCCCCGCGGATGCTGGCAGCCCCTGCCCGGCGGAGCGGGGTGGGCGAGCCCCGCGGCTGAGCCGTGGCAGCGCCGGAGGCTGCGGTGACCGCGGAGGTCCCCGTGAAGTACCGCGGGGACCCGGCAGGACGACGGCTCTGGCCGGAGCGGGAGGCAAAACCAGCGCCGGTGGGGTCACTGAAACCTCCACTGCAGCTTCGGACATCTACCTGACTTCGTCAGTCTGTGGATTTAGTGGTTTTTCCAGTAGCATTTAGCCCCATGTATGAATGTAATAGGAATAAACTTGATTTTTCTGCTCACACCATCACAGAGTTTTTAGAAACATACTTTTTCAGAAAGTGACTTCAAGGAGACTTTGCCACTCCGCTGTCACAACTGAAAAATACTCCCACAGAGTGAATAACATTGCTGATATCCTTGTAGTTTGTGCCTCTTTCCAGGGTGGGAAAGCCTTGCCTTTTCAAGGACGGGGCAATCTGTGTTCATTTTTTCCGAAGACTTTTAAAACTCTGACTTATTTAAAGTGGACGCAGTGGTTCTTCACTGGTTTCACAGTCTGTTACTTCAGAGGAGTCTCGCGTGCCCCTGGCCAGGCACAGCACTCGCAGTGCAGCCGGGCTCTGCAAGGTGTGATCAGCACCAGCAGGCCCATGGGAAAATTTAATATTTTCACAGAATTTTTCAGGTCTCTGCCGAGGCTCTTTGGCAGGGCAGGCTGACAACAGCTTGCAGTGTCACTTCTGGAATCTCACAAACCAGAAACATGATTGTGTTTTTCATGTTTTTAAACAAAAATGTGATGGCAATATGTATTTATTATATTTAATAGAATATATACTATAAATGGCATAACTGTATAAATATAGGCCCTATGTAAATTTACATAAAATATAAATAAATCTGTACAAACTCATAGATTCCTGTTGCTAGTGCTTTACATTATCACTGGTCTCAAAAGAATCCTATGATAAATGAAAACTGTCATGAATAAACTATAAATGTATTTCAAATGTGCTCTGACTTTTTTAGATATGTTTTTGTTTGAGAGTAGCTTTAATGCAGTCTTGCAGTATTATTTAATTCCCAACCTTCTATTCTACTACCACCTTCACTCAGCTCCATTTATCCATTATCCACAGTGATGTTTTAACAACTTCACATGTTTAATAGCAGGTTTGTGAAAAAGACTTTGCAACACTTCTTCTTGGAGAGATATATCCAGCCATGGAATTTATTTAGGGAAGGAAAGTCACACTTTCCTTCCATATGTGACTTGCCTGTGTCACCCTGACAGATACAGTAGCCTTAAATGAAAGGCTTTAAAACATCCAACTGTCAAAATAAAATGAGTTGGGATACACTTCGTGTGTTATCCCTGCACTGTCCTAACAATATCCATTTTTTACTGGACCATCCTTCAGACAGATGGCTTCCCTTGTGCAGCTGCATAACCACTTGCAGAAAGGCAGCAGAGGGAATGGGTAGGGGACAGGACAGGGGAAAGAGGAGCCTGGGCTACCAAATGAATTTAAACATTGAATAGCAGACCACAGCCTTAAGGAGAGCTCTGGCTCTGTGTTTGTGGTCAGTCATAATGCTGCTTAAATCACCAGCAGTCCCCATCCTTGTCCCTGCACTTCTGCCATCACCTCCACTGCGCAGACATGGTGTATTTGTGTGCCTACATGAGGAACTGAATCACAAACCTGGCTGTTTGGAAAAGAATGAGTCAAAAAAAGATATTTTCCAGCTGTATCAGGACTAGTTTCCTGATCCGATAAATGCTGTGGCCTGCAATAGCACTTGTACCTTATCAAGGGAGGGGGTGATGCAGGGGCAATGAGAAGAAATCAGCAGTTGCTTAAATTGGCACTTCTGCCCAAAATCCGCCTGCTGAGTGGTAGCCATGGTGACAGGGAGGGGTGCAGTGATTCTGTTCCCTGCTCGATGTGTCACTCCTCTGTCAGACGGCCCCTGTCCTCTGGAACTGCTGGAACGGCTCAGCTGCCTGCGAAGCACCTGCCCGGCCACTTGCACTCAGCACATTCAGAATAAATAAAATCTGTGCCAGCTTACTTACGGTGCCAGTAGCCTGAGGAGAAATACAGGAAGCCATAATTACGCAGAGCATGTGGGGGTTAACGTGTTTGTTATGAAAGCTGCTGTGCCTTCTTGGTATTTGTGCTCCAAACATTAAAAGAGCAAATAAAGTTATTTTCTTACACTGACAACTTTCATTCTGCTGATAATATATCACTCAGGCATGTGTTTGACAATAACAGGCTTAAAAATTAATGGTATCTCACCCTGATGGAAGAAGTGGGATTTCACTTTTGTCCTGATCCATGCACATTTTTTTCAGCCACATTTAAATCACAAAATTACTTTCTTAAATCCACCATCATGATAGTGAATGCCAGGGTCCTTGTTTTAAAAATCTTACAGATGAAGACTTATGTAGAGGGTGAACTGATGTTGGAAACAGAATGGAAAGTTCTCAATCCTCTCTTCTGCTGCTGAACAGGTTTTTTCCCCTTCCTAAGTACATTATCCCAGAGGCGCTACCACTGTCACGGATCAGCTTGGCCTTGGCCACTGGCACGTCCATCTTGGAGCCAGCTGGCCTTGGCTCTGCTGGACATGGGGAAGGCACCTGGCAGCTTCTCAGAGAAGAACCCCTGCAGCCCCTCTGCTGTCAATAGCTTGCCACACAAACCAACACCGCCCTCGCCAGACTAACCTCGTGTGTGCCACTAGCAAAGATCAGAGCAACCACGATCAGTTTGACTCTGGATGTGTGAGCAATCATCAGCCAGATCCCCAAGAGAATTCTCTGCTTGTCATGGAAGTACTGGTGTACTCCTTTCATTTCCTAACTTAGGCTACTGATGTTTTAGAGGAAAACAACCCTTGACTACTAATAAAACAGAACAAAATGACTACTTGCATTGATGGGAAACTCCTTCGTGACTCCACAGACCACTGATAGAAGTTAAGTCTGCTATTTAAGCTTATCCATTTCCATGTTGCACAGCAACTGGTGGTGTTATTATTAATATTGAGAGTAGTGAAAGTTCTCCTTGTGCACAAATGGATAATCAGGATGGAGAGGATGGAAAAAATCAGAAGGATTTATTTCATTCACAAATTTATAGGTATAAAAGGAGGAAGAGATGCCAGAGATGTCTCAACTGACATTTCTACAAGCAGATAGTTTTCTGAGAATCTAGCCTTACATTTAATTTACAACACCACGCAGGTGTTGTGAAGGTTGGGATGCATGCAAGAGACAGCCATGGCCCTGGGAGAACAGCCTTTTTCTCTCATCTAGCAACTGATCCCTGTTTACATATGGAACTCTCACCACACTTACTCAGCAGAATGCTAACATGCCTCTGCAGCATTCTCTCAGCAAGCAGAAAAGCCCAGTGCCACAAAAAGACATGACACAGTATATATATTCCAGCTGTTCCTGACAGTTACCACTCTGCTCCCCCCTGCAGACAAGTATTTCACTCTCTCTCTCCATTCACAAGGACAAATTTAGCAAAGTCACGGGATAATTCAGCCCCTGCTCTTCCTTTCAACAGCCTGTCCTCACCATACAAATCAGATCTAATGGAGGAATGCACTCAGATCCTCAGACAGGCATGATTTGTTGCTGTTTTTTAAACAATTAACTACCAAAACTGGAGCCTGACCACAGGCCTAGGGTGATGCTGACCTGTCTGCACCGTGCTGTTTGATTGATGAATATATTCTGCCTGGTTCGTGCTCTGTCACCCCCAGGCCCTTGGTGGCAGTGACACCCCATGGGCAGACACCTGATTTGGGAGCAGGAGCCATTGTGAAAATAAAAAAAGAAAACAGGCGAACGTTGCTGCGGTTTTGCTCCAGGAAGTGTATGAACTATGTAAGCTGCATGTGGGTATGGCCTTTATTGTTGTGGACAGGGCAGAATCTAATTTTACCAAAAGCTCTCATGACACATAGGGAGAACTCTGTCAATCCATTTCAGAAAACAGACCAACGCCCTCTGGCACTAACCTCCTCTGCGGAACAGCAGCAGACATCCAGCATCTCATAGGAAAGCCTCCTGCTTTGGAAAGTAACTGGTGGAAGAGCTGGAGTTCTGCTAAGTAGTGCGTTTATTTGCAAATGTAAAACTGTCTTTTTCTGAAGTGGGAGTGGCAACAAACAGGCTCACTTTGGTTCAAACCTCTGCTCCGGCTCTCTTGCCAGATGAGAGGTTTCTCTCTTCTCTGTCATACACAAAAGTACACACTAAAAACTGTGGATTAGCTAATTTTCAGCTTCTGTTTGCAGACTAGTAAACAATTTTATGATGTCTACACAGGTGGTTAAGTAAGTCATGGCTGTTCCTTTCTATGTGTGAATCAGTAGCAAACATTTTGTAGGATTTCCTCACGGGGTAATGATATCACTGGCCCCTCAAGGTCAGCAAATAATCCTTGCAGTTGAGGGAGGAGATATGAAGGCTTTTTTAAAGATCCAAATTCTCTATTCTAATTGTCCTAATTACTTTCATGAGTTAAGAATAATTGACTTCATTTTTCATACACAGCAATGATCAGTACTCAGCTCATATGTGAGGTCTATTCATTATAGCAATTTGAAGGAGTTTATCTTCTTTACTTTATTAAAGCAATCCAAAATAATCTATTTGACATCAAGATTATGATATGCCTCTTCCAGATTGGAAATAACAAATCATCATTTGAATTTTAATATCCTGAAAGTGAGGATTTGCTGTAACCAGTTTACTCCAGACTACCTGGAGCAGCCTGAAGTTTGGATGTGAAGCTTAAAGAAGGGTCTGAAGAAAGAAATGGAAAAAGAAGTCCGTAGTTTTATGTTTAGATGAAAAACTATCTATCTAGCTATTTTCAGACTCATAAATGTGGAAGACTCATCATGAAGTGCAGGATGGGTCTCAGCTTCCCCCAAATATTCTTACTGAGACCAGAGAACACTCTGGAGTGATGAGCAAATGAACCCAGGAAAATTAACAGAGGACACTGGCTGCCTCTGTTCTCTAGATTGCCCAAAAATGCCTGAGAGTAAATAGGAACCCTACCTGTTACACTTGGGAGGAATTTTCATGCTGATGGCAGAACTGTGGGTGAGAGACCTTCCCCCTCTAGGCAATTAACTATGTTTAATTATGACTAAATAGAGCAAAATATAGCAAATAGAGCATAAAGCAATAGACCAAACTACAGCAAACAGACCAGATTTCTGAAATCTGGGTGTAAAAGGTTCCTCTGTGTGAAGAATGTAAATGCAGGAAAGGAGGGATTGTTTTGATGGCAGCTGTGTGTTTGAGACTGTTACAAAAAAGGAAGAATCAGTACAGGATGAGGAAGAAAGAAGGCCCAGGCAGTCAGGGAAGCAAAATAGCAGGGGGAAAAAAAAAAAAAAGGACAGCAAGGGGAAAAGCAGACACATATCCTATGTGGACTGGGATAAACTACTTCTGTCTAACAGATTTCTCAGCAGAAATGGATAGTACTCTGGAAAATATAATAGCTTTGGTCTAGTTTTTTACTGTGTGTAGATATTTACAAGTAAAAATAGATATAAAGGACAAAATTAAAAGTATTTTCACAGCAGGGTAAAGCCTGTGGCAACTGAAGTGATGGCTTTTGGCTTATGGAATGCATCTGCCATGATTGCAAGCCTAAGGCAGGCAGTACTTTGCAGCATCCTTTTGTGCATTTCCTGTATTTAAAGGAAATCCTGGTGCATGCTAAAACCTTTAAACAAGAACTGTTACATTTACAAATAATCTGTGATCGGTGTGAAATCAAACCCACAGGCTTTTGGTTAAGAGAGAGATAATTTGTTTTGGGCAAAGAAGTAAGAGAATTCTTTGTGAAGAAAGAATCTCAACGATCATTTAAGAGAGTTAAAGGCTGTACTGCACCAGCCTGCTCACTGGACTCTCACTCCAAATTTTATAATACTCTGTCTCTGTTAAGAGCAGTTTGTTTATAGGTTTTCAATATTGCAAAATGACTGCATAGGTTAGGGGAGAAAAAGATGCCATTGCAGAGAGTAGCAAAATATGCTTCTGATTTCTTTCAGTTGGAGGAAACTTTTGACAGCTTTTGCTTTGATCGAAAATCTCTTTTAAAGTGCCTTTCACTTTCAGCAAAACTAGACTCTTCTGGCTGGGGACTGTCTTCTTGAGACAATGCTCAGATTTTGGCAAAGTAGTAGCTTACTACATCAGGAAATATTTTATGACCTCCAAAGGAATCACCAATCATTGTTCAATTTGGATGACACCATTGTTTGTAGGTGGGCAAAATTTGGCATTCAGGACAGAATACACAGTTGTAAAACTGTTTATTAAACCCTGGGTTATGGTAGCTTAAACTGATACAAATTAGCGTGGCTGCAATCCCACCCTTCAGCTTGCCGTGGATCTGTTTTGCTGCTGTATTGGCACTGGCCCCTGTGTGTGTGGGCAGTTGAGTTGTTTTGCTGTGCTGCTCTGAGGAAAAAATAGTAACTCTCTTTGTTAGGATCAATTTTGTTTTCTAGAATCTTGAACTAACCCATTGCTCACCTGCAGAAACACCAGTAACAGTGCAAGGGGTCAGGAACACAAACTGTGAGAGTTCCTGGCTCTCCCAGTGTGAAAATGAACATACAGCCAAAAAAGAAAAAAAAAAAAGAAAAAAAAAAATTAGCAAAAAACCAGTGTGGTTGGGAAATACAGCGATATTGAAAGACTTTCCAGTACCACAATAAAGCTCTGGCTACTAAAGCCTGGATTAAAAATGCAGTATTGGGATAAAGTTGTAAAAACAAAGAGTATTTGTACAGCTATCAACTCTTTGAACCAGATACAAAGGACACATTAGATATTTTGTTATAGTTTCCGATGCTGAATGTGGTCTTGCATTTGCAAACCCTATTGGGAATGCCAGAGACTCTCTGTTGGCTGAAATCAAAACTTGATACCGAAAATTGATGCATTGATATGAAGCCTGCACCACAAAAAAACCCCAACAAACAAACAAGAGAAAAAAACCATAAACAAAAAACCCATAAAAACAAAAGAAAAACAAAAACCAAAACAAGAAAAAAAACCAAACCTCACAAAAGACCCAAGCAACAACAACAACAACAACAACAGCAACAACATAAAGCAAATCCTTTTCTATAAGAATACTCAATGTCAAGCCTGTTAGGGCACATTGTTGCCTGTTACTGATGCAGAATCAGGAAGCATTTGTTTGTAGCCATGAACTGGGCTGCTCTCAGCTGCTCGGCTGCTGCAAAGCCCTGCGGCCATGGACATCCTCAGAAATGGCATCTTCAGCAAAACCTGGCTTACAAGTGAGTGGCACATAAACCAAGAGCACATTTGAGAAGTACCTTCTTTACTGTGAGCTCTAGAGGAGGAGTCCTAGGCTCCTTTCTAATCCTATGAACAAGAAAATAATCTGGAACCCTTAAGTAGGCAAACTTGGAAGGGAACCTGTGAAATAAGGAACTGAATGAAACCGGGCTGCACAGGTAAGTGCAAGAACACATTGAACTGTGCTACTGGACATAGCCAAGGTTACTGGTAGAGAAATAACCTGTTACTAACAGCAATATTAATATAGCAACACTTGATACAAGCATTTTAAGCAAGATGGTAACACTGCTGCAGTCAGGGTAACGTGTGGTTACTGTGGTTGATCACACTTGGAGGCCATGTAGGCATGGAGATAAAGGTGGCAACTATTCAAGTCAACTTGCAAATACCCCAGAGATAGCTGTGATACTTCCAGATCCTGCTGCTTTCTGAATTACAAAGCTGTTTATTGCTTACAGCTAGCATGTATTGCACAGCTGTGGTTTAAGTTCATAGAAATGACCAGTGTCCTGGAGGTGGATTTTGGACTACGGCATTCAGTGGAGAGCCTCCTGGATGTGCACGTGGGAGGGAACAGATCCCAAGTAACAGGATACAACCTTCCCAAGGCCCTTCTTAACAAAACACTTTTGCCATTCTAAGGGAAGGTGCTATATGTACATTGTACAGTTATAGAGGTAATTAAACAACAGCAAGTAAAAGATGGTTTACAAAGTAATTTTTGTAATTGTTTTTCCTATTCTTGAGCAAATTAGTTTCAAGACTGAGCAGCATTCACATGAAATAGTCCCCAGGCTGCCGGATCCCCCTGCCAGCGCTCCCGCAGCCGAGTACAGGTCGGTGTTGCCACCTGGTGGCACCTGACAGTGGCACTGCCACTTGGAAATCGGATTTTCAAGTCAGCAAGGCACACATCACAACCGATATTTAAGCCACATTTTATTGTTTAAGCTGTTGTTTTCTACAGAATCAAGGTCTTACTGCTAACAGCAGATCACCATCCCCACAGCACATTCACATGGCTCCATTTCACCGACGCTGAGTGACTTGGTTGGTGTCACAGCTGGGAGGCCAACCCCACCTGCTTACTACGGGGCTCAGAAGGGCTTTGAAGGCTCCTCTTTTTTCAGCAGGTGCCTACATAATCCTCTCACTTCATTTCTAGTTAGCAGCCACAGCCACTGCTCTTCAGCTGTGGTCCGAGGTACAAACCTGTTGCTCCTGGTGGCCTTGCATGGATTTGGCAGCTTCTTGGTGTAATGAGTTTATTTGTTCTCGTGAATTCAGCAGCCTGCTGGCTTACAGGTCTAGCGCTTATCAACTCACACAAAGGGGCTCGTATAGCAACTTGGCCGAGAAAGTAATTCTGCAGAACAGTAAGATTTGTTTAAGAAGTTACCCAAACTCTGCTATATCTGTGCTAGAGAAACAAAGACTGCTACAATTACTGCCCTGTTTGGAAAAGGTCGAGTAACTGCTGTCCAAAATTTTAAAATCTTATGGAATTACCTGGATAGTATATCAAAATGTCACTGGATCCGTATCTTATCAGGTCTTTACGTATTTCAGCAGTGTTTAAAACATACAAGTGGGTAACAGTGAGCCTGCAATTTCTCTTTTTAAATCGGATGAGAAAACATAATTCTCATCATACAATATGTTAAGTGGCATCTTTCTGAGTTGGGCAGAGGAGGCCTGCTAAGTTGGTGTGTAGGAGACCACACATTCAGCCCTGGTGATTATATCTGGCAGACTGTAAGATATGGAGTAATAAACCTGGGAAAACAAGGAGCTAATAGCTAAATCTACAACTTCAACATGACAACTAGCCCCTTGCTTCCCAACACGTGGAAAAAAAATACCAACTGGAGATATTCGGTAGAATTTTCTCAATATGACTACAAAATCTAGTATACAAAGTAAGTACAAAAAAGCACTTCCTACTTTAAAAAAAAATTAATTAGATTATCACATGATAATAGTTGTGTGACTAAGTGATTTTTTCAGCCACTGCTGTAGATCCACAAGGAGTACACAGCATAGTCTAAGAGAAGCAGCTAGGAACATCTCTGCAAAGTGTCAAATGCAAATGTGAAGAACACAAGCAAAAAATAGCCAAAGGAGATCTTTCATGAAAGCAGCAGCTTGATTGTTTTGTACAGCATGCAATGTTCCTGTGAATTTCAAGGAAAAAACAAGCTGTGACAAACACTTGAGAGCGTTTTGCATAAACAGAAGCTTCAAGCATTTGAAAGCGGAGAAGGAAAGTCAGATATTAAAAGTGGTTAGTGCGCTATTTGCTCTAAAGGTTAAGAACAACCACGTCATGGACTGGAATTTTCCCACCTTAGAGACTTTCTCATAGCTAACGGTAAACTTCATTTTCTACAGAGTGCTGCTTGGAAAAGCTATTTGGAGTACTCTTTCAAACCCAGTCACATCACTCTTCTTGATTGCTCTATGAAAAATGTACTTCCCAAAGCTTTTAAAAATAAATCATGTCGAAGGGCTACTGCAGAAGCTGTGGGCCTTGCTTTTTTGTGCACGATGTAGCAGACATAGAAGGTAATAGGGTGCTAAATAATTTGGAACAGCACCGTTACTCCTTTGCAGCTGTTTCACAGCCTGAAAAAGGGGAGTTTGGAGCTTACATCTTCTATGATCAGCCATAATCTAGATACTGAATTTCAGAGTATTCAGGCAGTCATGGAAACTGTTCAGACATATGTTACTGCCACTTTGTTGGAGCCAATGTAGAGATGGAAAAGAGGTCTCAGAAGTTTTTCTAAATGCAGCGTATGAGATCTGCAATAACCCATTTGCTCAGCTTAGTTGTTGAGTTATGAGAAAAGATTTTGATAACAGCTACTGAGGTTTTTACTGGACTGAAGTAGCATTTTTTGCTCATTCTGCCCACTGGGCTAAGGTTTCATTGCTGCCACTGGACAAAATGCTCATGATACTGCCTTTGTAAGTAATCACCAGGTAATATGGCTGATTTGGAGTTCTGTTTTTTAAGTCTACCAGCTCAAGGACTGTTTTGGGATTCTTTAGCAGTATGAACAAAGTTACAGCTCAGCAGCTGAAAATCTGAAAGTCTTGCATGGACAGTCTGAAATATGTGCATTGCCAGTAAATAAACTGAGTGTCTTCATTATTCCAATTTTCAAAAGAAATATGCAAACACTGCTGAATTTTGAATCTCTCAGGAAAAAAAAGGAAAATCCTGTAAGCTATTCTTGCTTGATGAGGTCCATGGGTACCTCTTAGCCCTGCAGGTGTTAACAGATGATTTTCTCTCTGGTACCGCCTGGGGCAGTTTGGGAAAACGCACGTGCCATTTGCTGCAGGGTTTGGAACTGCTGGGCTGAATCCAAAGCAGTGAGGGCAGCAGGTCGAGGGACGGGATGCTGCCCTCTGCCCTGCTCTGGTGAGACCCCCAGCATGACACGGACATGTTGGAGCGATTCCGGAGGAGGCCACGGAGAAGGTCTGGGGGCTGGAGCACCGCTGCTGTGGGCAAAGGCTGGGATGGGGCTGCTCAGCCTGAACAGGAGGCTCCGCAGAGATCTTCTTGTACCCTTTCAGTGCTTAAAAGGGGCTCATGAAGGAGGGAGAACAACTTTTTACATGCGCAGATAGGACAAGGGGGAACGGTTTTAAACTAAGAGGAGAGGCTTGGATTAATTATTAGCAAGAAATTCTTTAATGTGAGGGTGGTGAGGCACTGGCACAGGTTTCCCAGAGAAGACGTGGCTGCCCCATCCCTGGAAGTCTTCAAGGCCAGGCTGGATGGAGCTTGGAGCAACCTGCGATAGTGTAAAGTGTCCCGGCCCATGGCAGAGGGGTGGAACAAGACGATCTTTAAGGTCCTTTCGACCCCAAACCAGTCTGTGGCGTTATGCAGCAGCGGCCCTGGCCGCGCTTTCTCTCGAGAGCTGCGGTGTCACTGGGGAGGGCGGGAGCAGCAGAGCCGGCGATCCCGGCGCCGAGCGGGGCCCGCGGCATCGGGCCGGGGCCGGGGCCGGGGTC
>VWPU01015758.1:0-11779 GCA_013398955.1 Callaeas wilsoni | reverse complement strand
TGCAATGCTCTATATTCTTAACATGATTGCTAAATCTTTGGTCAAATTTTTAAAGGCAGAAATGGCACCCATATCAACAGCTGTTGAGATTGACAGTTTAGAGCAGGCTGTGACTGCATTTTGTAAACAGGAGCATAATTCCACAAAAAGGCTTTTGACACCTTGCCAGCATGCCCTCAGACTACCACCAGAAGGATCCAGTTTCTGGACAGATGTCTGCAGGACTGACTCTTCATGTATTTTCTTGCTTGCCATATTAAACACTTAAAAAATTTTACATATCAAGTGCTTTGGGCAGAAGCAGATATCACTGGCAAGGGTCTAAAATCTTATAGACAATTAATTCAGAAAGCTTAACCTGTCTAGGAATGACGAAAGTGTTCCAGGGCCAGAGAGAAAGGAAGGGAGCTAGGGCTGGCAGTGCTGGGCAGTGTCAGGCCCGGCTGGGGGCAATGACAATTAAACCCTTGCAGGAGCAGAGTGGTGCAGTGGGAGTGTGCTGGGCCCATAACCCAGAGGTCGATGGATTGAAACCATCCTCTGCTAGGGCACTCTTTCACAAATGCTGCCTTATGTGGGCTTCCAAGTAGGGGTTCAGAGATGCAGCGAGGCAGGAGTCCAGAGTGAGGAATGAATTATTTATTAAATTTACAATACCATTTATATATTCTAGTTCCATAAAGCAATTGAACAGTGTTCACACTTCTCCTAGGGTGATTGGTCAAAGTCTCAGACACCCACTTAGAAATGTTTCTTCCTAATATAATGTACACAAGGTCAGAAGATACCAGATATGAATGCTATTTACAAAAACCCTATCTATTGTTTACATAGCTTACACAGCAAAGGAAAAGTTCTCACAGAATGAATGCAAGAAGAGAAAATTTCCCTGCTAACAGCATTTCAGCATCCACAGCCTTACCCAACAACTTTTACCCTGCTTGGCTCTAGCTCTCTGGGTACCTCTGACCCTCCTCTTCCCTCTGCCCCTGCCACCTGGCACGGCTCATGGGTGGCTGTGGAGCAGCAGGCACAGCTTCCCCACGAGTCTCCATGTACCATGGGCACACAGGTCTTCCTCCCTTCCCTGCAGACAGCTCAGTCCCCAGATTCCCAGGAACAGGAGGACACCTCCAGACCTATGCAGGGGCAGAGGAGGCTCAAGTTGCTCTGCATGTGGGGGAGACCAACATGTGCTCAACTCAAAGACCTGAGACCTTTCTCTGTCCTCGTCTGTTTGCTGCTGTGGCCATTTGTAGGGTGATCCAGGATCAGAGTCAAGAAGGTATTCCCAAAGGACGCTGTATTGGCTGGCGGTGGCTTGGTGTTGGGAGTGGAGGAGACACAGGGTGCTGTGGGCACCATTGCTGGGGCACATGAATATTCCGAATGGCCCTCCATTCTGCAGAGCAGCCATGGCACTGAAGGTTTCCTGAAAGGCCTGGGGCCCATGGAGGTGAAACAGGACATGCATTCTAGAACTGGAGTGGCTCCATTTTGAGCACCCAGAGGTGTGAGTTTGCCAAGCCCACGTGTCAGAGCCAGAGAAGCATAGGCACATGCCAGGAGCTGGAGCGGGGCTGTGCGCAGGGGGCTGGAAGGAGGGGGCAGCCAGTGTGAGAGGAGCAGGAGCCAGGCCAGAGTGTGAGGTGGCAGTGTGGGAGGCAGTGCCCGTGGGCACTGGAGGCGCAGGAGCCAGGCCAGGGTGCGGGGTGGCGGAGCGGGAGGCAGTGGCGCTGGGCACGGGAGGGCCCGGGGCCGGACNGGGAGGCAGTGCCCGTGGGCACTGGAGGCACAGGAGGCAGCACAGGCTGCGGGCAGCAGGAGCAGGAAGCAGCAGTGCTGCAGGAGCCTTGCGGGGTAGTGCTTGGCAGAGCTGCCTTCCAAGCAGGTGAGCAGGGCTCGGTCAGGCCTGGCCAAGGCAGACCAGCTTTTCTTCAGCCTGGCTCCACATGGCCTGGCCTCTCCTGCTCCTGAAGAGCGTGGCTTCTTCCCTCCTCAAGTTCTTCTCCCACACAGCCGTTGAGCTGCTGCTCCTGCTCCCCTCAGCCGGGCCTCCTGCCCGGGACTGCGGGCACCTCCCAGCCCAGCAGGCACAGACTGGTTTTGAGCCAGGTCTGCCTTGGCAAAAGCAGACTGCGGGAGCTACTCTGGATCCTGCAGAAACTTCCAGAGAGCAGTGAGGCTCTCTCCACAGACTGGAGCCAGGTGTGCAGAGAACTTTGTGATTCTCCATGCCCGGGCATCATGCTGGGGTTATGATGGGGCTCAGGCACTGAGTCACCTGCTCCTTGCTTTGTCTCCAGCCCTGCTTTGAGCAGGCATTTGGAGTTGTGTCCTCCTGGGATGTCTTGCAGTCAAGTTCCTTCTGAGAAGGAAGAGTTCCCAGAGAGGTCTCTGCCCTCCTTGCTCTGCTCCATGGGCATCGAGTGAACATTTTCCCCACAGGAACTGGAGCTCAGTCGTTGTTCAGCCCTTGGTGTCTGACCTGTGCTTTCTCCTTGCCTCTCCAGCCCCTTTCCTGGGTTCTCCATAGGGTCTTCCTTCACCTTTTTGTAGAGATGGGGCAACGTTTCACTCTCATTAGTCCTTAAGGAGCTGGGCTGATTTGGGTTGGAGAAAACAAGGTGATTGGGGCTTCTGCTCCATGAAGGTGACTTCCCAAGGCCTGCCCTGAGTCAGAAAGAGCTTGTTGCAATTTGGGAAAGACAAGATTGTACGAGGTTTCAAGCCTGGCCCTTGTAAGAGAGGCCATGCTAGGCTTGCAGAAGGAGATGTGCTGCTGCCCTGAAGGATGGCGTGGATTAGAGAGTGCCTGGAGGCCCTGCAGGAAGGCTGCACCTGGTGATAGATGTCCAAGGTGATGGAGGAACAGCCAACCTCAGCCAGCGGCATAAGGCTGAGTGAGGCTTGGCACAGGGGCCAGAGGAGGCCTTGGCAGGAGGTCCCATGGTGTAATGGTGAGCACTCTAGATTCTGCATCCAGTGTTCTGAGTTCAAATCTCAGCAGGACTGCAGCCTTTTTGTTCCCTGTGTTGGTTTGGATACAAATTTAGGAGGAAACAACCCGAGAGGGGCGTTTCTTTTTCTCTCTCTTGCCTGCCAGGCAAGCAGGCCTTGGTAGCACTTTTTTTACGGGTTTGGGAAAATAATTTCTTGAGTGAAAGTGAAAAAAACTATTTATTTAATAAACAGAGTTTCTTGTTGTTACAGGAAAAAAGGATATTGAAACTCTTTTTCTTGTCTCTTAAAAGAGGACTATGGATTTTAGAGTTCTTTTTGTAGGTAAAACTTGCAGTCTTGAGCTGGGCCGGGCCGGACCAGGCAGGGTCTGACGATCCCCCTTGGAGGGTCCCGCCGAGCAGGTCCGGAGATGGTAGTTGGTCTCAGATGAAAAACAAGCTAAAAACAGTCTAAAAAGGAAAAGAAGCCGCTGAGGCAGATCACTGTCCTTTCTTCACTGAAAGCTGAAGAGACTAGAGAGCAAAAGTCCTCCAACTAACTAAATGTTGTTAGAATCGGGAGAGAAAAGAATGCAAAACATTTTAGTTACAAGGTCAAGCTGGCCGCTTTTAAGAGTTCTCTTGGCTTCTCTTTCTTTCCTTTGCAATTTAAAGGTACACTAGAAATCAAGCAGGCGATGGGGAATACAGTATGGTCATAGAATCACCCCAGGACATCCCTCAGGCTTTCCCTCAGTATGCTGGCCCCTTCACAGCCCTTCTCCAGGCTCCGTCTCAGTAGGATAGAATAGAAGGACACTAATTTTGCCCTAAGGGAAGCCATGTTTTCTGTCACCATTCATCTTATTTTCCATGTGCATTAATAAAGTTTCCTGGTAGATCTTTTCCATGATCTTGCCAGGCACCAAGGTGAGACTGACCAATCTATAAGTCTTCAGGACTTCCTTCTTTCTCCTTTTAGAAATGGTGGTTATATTTCCCTTTTTCCAGTCACTGGGAATTTTGCATGTTGGCACAATTTTTCAAATTGTATGGATAAAACAATTGTTTAGCAACTTCTGCTGGTTTCTCTTAACCATAAGCTCTAAGAGAAATTACACTGTTTTATCCCTTAGTTACCAAAAACATTAATTCACTGAATTCCAGTAAACTTTAGCATATAACTGTGGTGCTGGAGCCTGGACAGAATAGGTCAGCAGCCCTACACACTGGTTGTCTGAGACATGCAGTCATGATTGATAACCAGGTTACTTCAAATGAAGTTCCCACATGTACCACAGTCTGTTCTCAAGAAAGAGTCCTACATATGAAATGACTCTGTGTTATGAGCACAGACATTTTACATACCAGCATTCCCTCCGAAGGGCAGTGACAAAGCATTTGACCAGCTGGCACTGCAGAGATGGAAAAGGTGGAGGATGGAGAGAAATTTCACTCTGATGTGACACTGAGACATTTTATAAAAAATAGGCCTCCTCCCACTATACCCCCAAACTGCATTACTGGCCTCATGAAGTGCAGTTCGTGCCTTGGTCCCCACCTGGGCATTGTCAGTCTTCATCATTAGTGTGCCGCAGCAGCATGCTTCTCTTGCCAGGTGCAACCAGCTGCAGCAGCAACACTGAAAATCCCTCTCATCTGACTCCTGTACCAACAGTGAGGAGCCCAGCCCAGAGCCACCTCAGCTGGAAAAATACACTGCTGAAAGAGTGTCCTCCAGAGCCCCAAGAGCTGGTGCTGTACGAACATTTCTCACAACCCTTATCTGCATCCCCGGGAAAGGTACTAGGGAGAAGCAGAGATGGTAAGAAACCTGTCCATCAAAAGGAGTTTTGTCCTAGCAGGGAACAGCGGACGGGTTTAGAAACTGCGGTTTGTAATCCGGGGTTACAGAAGAACATCAGCTGGTGGCTTCCATGCTGCTATTTGAGAGCAGCTGAGACAACAAAACACAACCTGCGTTGGCCGGGAATCGAACCCGGGTCAACTGCTTGGAAGGCAGCTATGCTCACCACTATACCACCAACGCCGCTGTACGTGGAGGGGGGGGGGGGCCAGCTCCTGCTTGTGCAGTTCCCATCCTGCCCAGCGCCGGGCATGGGCTGGCTCCTACCTTGATGCGCACTGCCACAAACCGCACAGAGTATGGGCCTTCTCTGTCTGAGATACTGGCCGGGAAACTCAAGCTGGGCTAGACACCAACTAGAGAAGATCAGCACCAGGGAGTGTCCAGGCTTGGAGCAGGACCCTGGACAGATCAGGACTGAGCTGCAGGCACAGACTGCACAGACCTACAGTGTGCGCATGGGAGAGATGGACCTGTGTGTCCAGTACCAATCTCCAGTCCTGAGCAGACAGAGAAGAAGAAAAGGATCAGACAGTCTGTCTTGTTTATGTGAGTGCTGGTGGTGCTTTAGGGGATGCTGGTAATGCCATTGCTCCCCACTGCTCCCCATCCACACTGTGCCAGTGTAGGTGCATTTGTGAGTACAAACCTGTGGTGGGGTAAGCACAGCCAACCACCTGCCCAGCTGCTCACTCCTGCTCCACCTTCAGTGAATGAGTCACATAGAAAGTAAGATGAGAATTCTTCCAGGACAAAATAAACACTGGGACATGGCTTCGCAAAAACTGTTGTTGGCAAAGTAGACTCAACTTGGGGAAATTCATGTTTGGCCAATTGAAAAAGGTTCACATAGTAGGTAACAAAAAAAACCCCAAACAAATATTAAGCACAACCTTTCCTTGCTCTTATCCAGGATCAGCTTGTCTACTTCGCTCCACATTCTTGTATCCGCCCAATATGGCATTATGAATTTTCTCTCTGCTCTTCCTGACCCTTCTTTTTTTCCTCCTCTCTCTGTCTGGCATTGTCTACCCTCTCTGCACTATGTTTTCATGGAAGCCACAAACTGCTGATAGCTCAGCAGTCTGACATGGAGATGGAACCATCTGTGTGCAGCACAGGGCAGCCCCTCACCTCTTCCCACAGAGAACATCCTGCAGCATTCTGTGTCCCCTCCACTCCCAACACCCAGCCACCTCTATCCAATACAGCGTCCCTTGGGAATACCTGCTTGGCCCTGATCCTGGATCACCCTACAAATGGCCACAGCAGCAAACAGACAAATGGTCTCAGGTCTTTGAGTCAAGCACACACTGGGAATCTGGCTATACCACCAACGCCGCTGTACGTGGAGAGACCTGTGTGCACCTGCAGGGAAGGGAGGAAGACCTGTGTGCACGATACACGGGGACTCATGGGGGAAGCTGTGCCTGCTGCTCCACAGCCACCCACGGGCTGTGCCAGGTGGCAGGGGCAGAGGGAAGAGGAGGGTCAGGGATGCCTGGAGAGCTGCCCACGATACACAGGGCCTCGTGGGGGAAGCTAAGCCTGCTGCTCCACAGCCACCCATGGGTCGTGCCAGATGGCAGGGGCAGAGGAGGGTCAGGGGTGCCTGGAGAGCTAGAGCCAAGCAGGATAAAAGTTGTTGGGTAAGGCAGCATTTGTGAAAGAGTGCCCTAGCAGAGGATGGTTTCAATCCATCAACCTCTGGGTTATGGGCCCAGCACACTCCCTCTGCACCACTCTGCTCCCCCTGGGGCTTGGCTGCCATCACCCCCAGCCGGGCCTGATGCTGTCCCGGCATTGTTGGCCCTCGCTCCGTCCCTTCCTTTCTGCTCAGCCTTCTCTGCCCCACAAAATAGACTCCCTGACAAATTCATCTCCCTTGAGTGTGTGCTCCAAGCTCCAGGGCCTGGCCTTGCCCAGCTCCCACACCTCCGGCACACAGCCCTGCACGGCCACTTGCCCTTTGACCATCCATTCTGGTGCTGCACGTGCTCAAGGCATCCCCAGAGGCAGGCTGCAGCCTTAGGCCTTGCTGGGGACAAGGGCACCTGAAATCCAGCAACTGATGGCTGCAGCCCTGCCCAGAAACCCAGCTCTGCTCCCAGCACACCTCGGGATTGCCCCTGCTTGACAGGTCAGTTGTTTGCTGGCTGAGAAGGGACACAGGCTCCCTTTGCTTGGAATTACCAATGGAAGGAATTCTGATATTACAGCTGTGCACAAGGAGAGGTCCCAGCCCAATGCATGGAGGAGTCCAGCCTAGAGGAGGAAGGTTTATGTTTACAGTACACTTCTTTTGACCAGTGACATGAATGTTTTGGGGGGGGAAGGGCTCCTCAGGTACTATTGATGACATAATCACTCTGTGCTTTTCCTTTGTAGGTGGTGAGGACAGATCCACAGCAGGGTGTTAATTGTCTTTGTTTTAAACAAATGACCTATTCTTTTATTGTCCATATGGGATGTTCTCTGCCAGTGAGAGCTGGTTTAGGTTGGGCCTTCAGGTCACATCTACTGTGAGGTAAAAACTCTTGGTCCTAGGCAGAGTTTTTTGCATTAAGCAGGCTGTAGAGCTGTTAGTGCCTTGCCTTTCACAGGGGCTGTGACCCCTTGTGCTGCACTCCCCCACAGCTCCTGGCTCAGCTCTCTGGTTGTTGCAGCCCAACAGCCGAGGGATGCCCCAGGCATCAAGACAGGGAGACAAGGAGCCTCCTACCTGCCTGGTGCGATTCCTGTCCTGTCCAACAGTACTGAGGATGGGAGATGGTTCCCAGTAGTCCCTGGGCAGGGCTGGCCCATGCAGACCTCCTTAAGGAGGCACTGTTTAGAAGTGAGGCAGGCTGGCTTCAGCTCCTCCCTTGGGGCTGCTCTGCGGGAGCAGCTGGAGCTGCAAGTGCAGGAGCTCTCTGGGCAGCCCCAGCTGTTGTCCATGGCACCCACCTGTGGGGTGGCACCTGTGCAAGTACCTGGGCTGTCACAGCTACAGCTTGGTCAGCTGCCCACAGCCCGAAAGGGGCGGGTGCCCCATAGTCGGCAGTATTCAAACCTGCGTGGGGAAACCCAAATGGATTTCTAGTACATCGCCTTCATCCCTTGGCCACAACTACCTACTCCAGCCTGCCCTGTCCTGCTCATCAAACTCCGTGTGCCACAACATCAGCGCCCAGGCACTTCAGGCCAAGACTCCACTCCACATTTGCAGTTGGGACCCTCAGGGAGCCAGACGGGCCCCTGGGGCCACATTCCAGAGGCCTGAGAGGCACAATCCCAGGGACTCCGGCTGCAGCTCCCTGATCCTTGGCCTCAGCCAGGCATCTGGGATACCCTGCCCTGTGGCTGTGGTCATTCATCCTCTCCTATGCTCCTCCCCCTGACAAGCCTGGACTGAAACAGCTGCAAGAGGAAGCATCTCCTTAACCAAACCAGCTGAGCAGTGAAAGGTCCCTCACCATACCACGTGCTCTTGTATGATACAGCTGGGAACAGCAGCATCAGCTTCCCAGCCACAGTGGGGAACAAAGGACAGTCAGTTATCCCGTGACCACATTTGTTGGGTTTTGATGTGAATATTTCACTGAGCCCAAGGGAGTTTTTGATAAGTATGTTTACACTCCTACATGCAAATGTGTACTTCTCTCCACCTATGTGAGTGTTGATAGTGGTATGGAAGTTATTTTAAAGCTATGATTAAGATATTTTTATAAGTGAAGCAATTCCTATAGAATCATTTTATTAAATCAATTAATGATCAAGTGCTGCTAAACCCTCTTAATCCTTTCAATTTTGCATCTATATTATTTGGACCATTACCCTTCTGCATTCCCTGCCTCCATGCAAATCATGCTAAATTATTCCAATGCAATTTTCATCCCTGTACTTCTACATTTAGTAATTAACAGAGTTAACTCTGCCATCAAAATCTGATCAAATCACAATGCCTACATCCAGATGTAGAAAGTTTACTTTTCTACCTTTCACTCCATAGTCAAGTACTCAGCTCTTCCATATAGTTCCCATAACACCAATAGAAGATGTGTCAAGATTGATTTTCCTATGCTTTTGTGAAGAAACTTTGACAAGACTGAAAGGTCACTCAAAATATCTGTATTAACTCACAAGGAACAAATTGGCACCGGGCCCTGCAGGGCCGTGATCTCCAGGTTACAGACCCAAGCTCAGTGACTGAGGCTTTGGTGCTCCGGTGTAAATTCTGGAGTTCTTTGTGCAGCTGCTGGTAAGCTCGGGACAGCAGCCAGTGCTCACCCTGGCAGAGCAGGTGGTAGCTGAGTGAGGAGGACAACAAACGACCAGGACTCTCCAGCGATGCTGCACAAAGGCTTTAATGAGGAGCCAAAGTGGTGGCACAGAACAGAGGCCAAGGAACATGTGTGTGGGGGCCAGGAAGGGAAGGAGATCGGCCCAATTGCCGAGGACAAAGGGGATGATCTGCCAGCTCCAGCAGATCTGACTGCAGCACAGGAAAGGCAGACACAGACCTGAATCCCGCAGCCCAAGGGAGCCCCCAGAAGAGATGGGAACCCCCGCGGTGCTGAGGGAGCTGCCCACAGCAGCTGACAGAGAGGATCCCACTGTAGAAGAATTCTTAGAGCAGAATGGACATGGTCTGTATCTGAACGCAGTGAACAAGCCAGACTTAACAGGGCCTGCTTGCCCTGAGTGCTGTGAGATTAACATGACTTAGTGCTGAGAGCGTCCTTGAGGTGTCCATGAGAAAAAAGGGAGGTTTAAGGGGATGCGATAACCACAAGCTGGGAGGAGAGAGGACACTTGTTTGCCGTATGTTATCCAATGAGTAGACAGTAGACGGGCTTGATTTTACCTAAGTATCCAATCATAGAGTTACAGTGTGTGGACAACAGATGACTAGTTGGAAATGCTACATAATCCTGCTGGATTTGAACAATAAACGAGAACGCTATCTAACCGTATCGGTGTTTGTCGTTACTCGGCTCCCATTCTCAGTGGAGGACCCTGCTTCGTCCCACAGCTGTGCTCCGAGGGAAGGAGGTGAGGATGGGGCCCAGCATGGTCACCACCACCGGCGAAGGCTCGATGTACACCATGGAGTCAGCGCAGCGGGTGACACAGGGCTCACTGCGGCTGCTTGCAAGGGGGCTTGGGCCCCAGGGCCGTGGGGGACAGGGTCTGCACCAAGACATCTCTCAGTGCAGGAGGTAAAGCTGCAACACAGAACAGAGAGCACCAACCAGCCTCAGGATCAGTCTGTCTCTCTGTCCTTCAGCTCTCTCCAGGGACACATTTGGTCTTCAAAACACACTCTGTGTCTACAGCTCCCACGACCCTCCTCGTGCTCTCCAAGTGAGACGGCACAGGAAGGCCACCCCACTTCAGGAATAGGACCCAGAATAGTGGCTTTAAGATCCCTGTGGAAAGACTGGTCACAGCCCATCTCCAGAACAGACATGGCTGTGTTAGAGATGTCCAGGGATGCACTGGCACACTTTGTTACACCACGGCAGGTGCAAATTCTGCCGGGCACATCCCCCTGCGGCTGAGCCCCATGGATCCCCTTCTGCTGGAACAAAGCCCCCTCTTCCCAGCTGTCCCCAGCCACCACCATGGAAAGGCTGATGTCCCTTCAACAGATCTGTGTCAGGACCAAGCTGAGGCAACCCAAGGACCAACCTGAGCAGCCTCCAGGACAGCAGTTCAGCCCACAGGGAGAGGTGGAGCGAACTCAAGTTTACCTTGTTCCTCGAGAAAAGGGAGGTCAAAGAGGAGGATGCAGAGCCTGGAGCAGCGCAGCCTTTTATGCCGTGTCCCAGAGCTGTGTGGGGCCACAAACATTCCTTGCTCGTGAAACATTCAGACTCCTGGGAGTTTGCGAGGCCTCGCTGCTGATAAAGTCCCTGCCTCTTTCATCTCAGGCATTTTTCTCCAGTTTCACAACACTCAAAACAGAAATGATTAACCTGTGTCCCAGCTTCCTAAGGCCACTTGACTTGGAGGTCTCAGGCCGGTGTATAAGGTGATCTGACATGAATTTGTGTAGTGTTTATTGCTTCTGTCACTTGTTCTTCTTGATGCTTAATTTGGCTCCAGTTACAGTTAAATTCAGCCATGAGAAACACCTCAGGTCAGGTCTCAGAAACTTGCAGTGCAGGCACCCAGGCTAAACCTGAGAGTCATTTCTTCCATGGGTCACCAGAGACGTACAGAATACTGTGGGTCAGCTGAGGCAGAAAGTCAACACTGCACAATCCCATAGAAGGGAAGAAACTCAACACTGCAGGGAGGTGGCAAACCTCAGTGGTGAGGAAAGTCCATGTTCAGCTGGAAGGACGTCCCCTGCAAGACCGAGTGACAGCCATGGGGAATTGCTTACAGTCCACAGGCTGTACCATGGCCTGGTTTTGTGATCAAAGAGAGGCCGTGTCCTTTCCCTGTGGGAAAACACCCACAGCCACATTGACCTGTTTTGCTCAGCATGTTCACTCCAGAGGCCAGAGACCTGGATGGTGGGTTTGGGGAAAAGGCTGAGGGCAGGGACCCGAAAGCTCACGGCTCTTTTTTCTGAGTCAGGGATGGGGTTTCCCATTCCATGCATTTTACATTTCAAAGGGACACTGGATCAGTCTCCCAGAGGACGTGGGTGTCATCGTGATGTGGAAGAGTTGGGAAAATCCCTGAGCTCCAGGCAAACCTGAGTCACCCAGTGTGGACTTCAGTGGACTGGGTGCCCCAGACTCAGGCACTCGAGGGATAACAGAGCTCATATCCTCAATGTTCTGCTGCCATGAAGGGCATTCCCCCACCTTTTATCCCCATTTGTGAATCACCTGGTGCTTCTCTGCAATCTCCTGAATTTGGTGTCTCCCAAGGCGTAGGCTTTTGGTGGCTGCTCAAGGGCTGTAGTGACTCAGAATACTCCAGGTCAAGCCCAGAAGGTCTGGATGGTGCTCTGTAGAAGAATTCTTAGAGC
>VWPU01015755.1:0-25682 GCA_013398955.1 Callaeas wilsoni | reverse complement strand
AGCCTCTCCAAGGCATCACCCTCGCAGACACAGCGTGGCTGCTCTGCAGCTGCCCCGGCACAGCTTTGCACCCTCGGTGAGGGTTCAGCTCTCTCTGCCAGACCCCTGCAAATGCAGGAATTCTGCAGCTGGGAAAGGCTGGACTGAATACCCTGAGTAGGAAAAACCCCTGGATGTGCTGAGGAGACTTGGTTCCTTTGCTCAGCACCGGCTGGAGGCATCCTGGCAGGGAGGCAGCTGCTGAGAGGGCTCTGGGCTCGGGGAAGGGGTGAGGGCTGTGGGAGCACAGCTTTGTGCAGGGGCTGCATTTTGAGAGGGATGAAGAAGGAGCAGGCTGTGAGGGCATCAAAAACCTCCCTGCTGGAGGTGCCCCGTGCCTCAGAGCTGGGGCTGGCAGCGCTGGGCTGAGGTGCTGAATGCGGTGATCAATACTTTAATCAACAGCGCTGCTGTAACTTGCCTGAACTGGGAGGAAAAGAATCCCAGAGATTAACTGGAGTGCTGCGGCTCTGCTCCGTGAATAATTAAATCACTGAGGCAGGTGAGAAGGGGCAGAAGTGGGACGTGGCCCCTTCAGGCTCCAAACGAGGACAATTTTCAGGCTGGAACGTGCGGCGTGGCTGCTGCCCCTGCGAAGAAGGGAACTGGGAAATGCCAGTTCAGCAGACTGGTGGGACCGGTGGGATGTTTGCCACCCTTCCCTGGGCTGAGCTGCCCCTGGCTGGTGTTCCTCGCTCATCCTGGAGCTCTCTCAGGGTGCTTCCCCTTGGAACTGAATGAAAGCCCTGCCTGTGCCATGCCTTTCTAGAAGCTCTGCTTTTTTCCTTTTTCATCCCTTTTTTCCTCCTTTACATCAAGAGGACTTTTCTGTGTCCACAGTGTTCCAGACAGATGAGATCTGACACGGAATGTGAGGTTTACGTGGTTCCAGGGCTCCTGGAAATCAGCCTGACCAACTCCAGGTGCCCAGAGGCATCATTTTGAAGTGTGAATGGACTGGCACAGGCAGAAGAAATCCCCTTGAGCCCCTGAAATCCATGGAAGGAAAGGGAATTTTTGGGGATCAGCCATTGCCAAAGACGTGGGTTTTTTTTAAAGGATTACCTAGGTGGAGAACCCCATGGGGATAAGGAAAAAAAAAGCTGTTCTGGAGTGATCCAGGAGTTTTCTTTTAATTTAAAAACTAAGGGCAAAGCCTGCCAGTGCTAATATTTTAATCAAGGCGAATTAAAAGCTTAGAGGTGAGCAAAGTGGAATTATTTGTAAATAAATAACTCTTGAAACCTCGATGTACAGCTTTAGAGAGCAGGGCTGAGGAGAGCAGAAACCCTGCTGGGGAACATGGAATAAACGCAGGAGGACAAGGGATGGGTTTCAGTGCTGTCACAAGGAACTCGTTTGGCCTTCAAAAGACCCAGACAGTTTGTGATAAGGGATGAGATCTTTTTCTGCTGGCAGCGAAGAAATATTGGCAATAAAAATTCTTCAGCTGCTTTTAGACCGTGCCGCGATTTGATTAATTTCCTAGATTCTATTTACTTTTGGTGATGAATTGGAAATCCCATTTCCCATTGATTTTGTCAGTTAGAGGGACGCTACCTGCACAAAAAGGTGAGCTCATCACAGTAAACTGAATTACTCACACCTGCTTCAGTCTCATGATTCCCATCAACGTGAGTTTAGTTCAATTTGGCAGCTTTGAAAGGACCACACCACAGCCCCCAGACCCTTAAACCACCAAATCCCCTCCCCCAAAGCATGTTCTGCTCAATTTGCCTCCGGTTTTACATCCCCGGAGCCCTCGGTCAATAAGTTTTCCTCTTCCCCCCCAAATAAATTGGCCTCCAATTAAATCCTTGGAGAACATCCAGATAAAATTGTTGTAGCTCCTGTTTTACTTCTCAGGGAGAGGAGATGAAGATTTCTTTTTAAAAGCCTCATGCAAATGTGCAGCTTTTGCTGCTGTTCAATAAAGTTGATCATTTTACTGGGGAAGTATCAATGCAATTTTCCACACCACCGACTTAAAGATCGGCTCAGGGTGTAAATGCAGCCATTCCTTTTCCTCTCGTTTGCGTGGGGAGCAAACAAAAGGGAAGAAAATCTTCTGTTGGCTCCCTGATAAACGTTATTACATCCTAAATAAACCTCTGAAATTCTGCCCCCAAAATAGGCAGCACCACTGCATTTTCGCAGGTCCTTACTCCATCTGTGCCTCAGCTGAATGCAGAACTCGGCAGTGCCTTTCCAGCCCATTACATTTCTCAGTGAAAAACGTGAGAATTACCTCTGACGTTCATGGGAAGCCATCGGGATGTGAAATGCCTGAAAATGAAATATTAACTTTGCCACCCAAGCCAGTAATGGCTGTTACGTTTGGTATTATAACACATTAAGGTGAAGTTCCTGCCTAAGAAAGAAATAAATAAAAAATCCCCCAGCTCCCATCCCAGGAATGACACGCTGATGGGAGAGGATAAAATTGGAAAGTTGGGGGGGGGAAATATAATATATTCACAGTTTAGATGACAGTGAATATAAAGACAGACTGAGCTTAAGTGGAAGTTGCAAAATATCCTTGGGAAGTCTTATTCCCTCCAGATTGCTGCCAGATATCCTGGAAAGTGTGTATTTGTAGCAGAAGAAAAGCAAAACCTTATGGATTCGGGAAGTAAAAGCATCTCTGTTGCTGTTTAGTTCATGGAATTGACAGAAAAGCTCAATATTTGTCCCTTTTTTCAGCAGTTTCCAGGCTGTGCCGAGCAGGGTGGGTGAACACAGCTCCAAACCCCTGCTCCTCGGGAGTGTCTGTTCCTCCAGGGCAGGAGGCTCGGTTTGCCTTTAATTTTGTGAAAAATTTTGCTTTTTTAGGCGTTTTTTACCCCTTTACTGCGTTGTGGTGGGACCTGCTCTGAGCTGGAACCCGCAGACAGCAAAAACAACTTGAGAGATTTAGAGGAGAAGGGATAAAAATGCTTTAATTCACTGTTTTCCCTTCACTGTCCCTTCACCTTTTGCTCCAAAAACCTCCTTTCATCACTTAGCAAGGAAGATAATTGGGAAAAAACCCCTCCAATCCTTTTCCTGCTCTGGCACCTCCAAAAATCTGAATATCCCTTCCCCATAACACTGTGTTAAACCCAGCCTGGAAGGTGCCGTTTGAGCTGAATCTGTTAAGCCCAGCCTGGAAGGTGCCGTTTGAGCCGAATCTGTTAAGCCCAGCCTGGAAGGTGCCGTTTGGGCTGAATCTGTTAAGCCCAGCCTGGAAGGTGCTGTTTGAGCCGAATCTGTTAAGCCCAGCCTGGAAGGTGCCGTTTGGGCTGAATCTGTTAAGCCCAGCCTGGAAGGTGCTGTTTGAGCCGAATCTGTTAAGCACAGCCTGGTTTGAGCTGAATCTGTTAAGCTCAGCCTGGTTTGAGCTGTATCTCTTAAGCCCAGCCTGGAAGGTGCCGTTTGGGCTGAATCTGTTAAGCCCAGCCCGGAAGGTGCCGTTTGAGCTGAATCTGTTAAACCCAGCCTGGAAGGTGCCGTTTGGGCTGAATCTGTTAAGCCCAGCCCGGAAGGTGCCGTTTGAGCTGAATCTGTTAAACCCAGCCTGGAAGGTGCCGTTTGGGCTGAATCTGTTAAGCCCAGCCCGGAAGGTGCCGTTTGAGCTGAATCTGTTAAACCCAGCCTGGAAGGTGCCGTTTGGGCTGAATCTGTTAAGCCCAGCCCGGAAGGTGCCGTTTGAGCTGAATCTGTTAAACCCAGCCTGGAAGGTGCCGTTTGGGCTGAATCTGTTAAGCCCAGCCCGGAAGGTGCCGTTTGAGCTGAATCTGTTAAACCCAGCCTGGAAGGTGCTGTTTGAGCCCAAAGCATCATCCAAAATTCCACCGGAGGCCTTTCCAGGCCACGCTTTGTTTGCAGCACGCTCGGAAATTAATTTTTATTTGCGGGCTCGTGGGGGAAGAGCGATAAAAAGCAAACAGAGGCAAGTGCAGACGGAAGCTGCATTAGAAATGTTTGGAAAAGGCACTGCAAGGTCTCCCAGACTGGCCAGAGAGGAAAGTTCTCCAGGTAAAGAGGGAGGCTCTGAGGAACAACGTTTTGGAGGAAAGCAATCAATTAATGATGAATAGCAAATTATTTTCCAAGCATTTGGTGCTATTAAGGCCTCATAAAGCAGAAGAGGAGATAACCACCCCTATTAATAATGATTAATCCACCCCTGTCAGCAGCTGAATCCTCGCTGCCTGCCGAAAGCAGCCCCTGGCTGTGTAATTTAACACTCAGGATTCAGCACGGTCTGTATTTATCACCATTATTTTGTTGTTCTTTGTTTTGACGTTATCAATGGGTGTTTGTAGCTTCTCACTCGGGTGTGGTGGTACAGACGGAGCCACACGCGGTGCTCTGCCAGGGGTTTGACATGATTTATCTGGGAATTGAATGATTTATCTGGAATAATCGCACTATTCCTTACCTGGGATTTGAGGTGCCTTTAAAAGCTGCGCCATCCCCAGGGGTGGCAGAGAGGCAGCACTGACACGTTCTGTGCTAAAAATCAAATTATTACTGAGGCTTCTTAATCTCTGCAGTAAGTACAACATGCTCTGGGCTGATTGCTTCCAAGGAGAAAACTGAATTTCTTTTCTTTTTGTTTATTTTTTTTTGGCTGTATTGGGAATTTTGGAGCATCCAGGAGTTGTCAGAACAATAATCCAGCAAGGGAGAAGTGAGGGCAGGGAGCTGCCTGGCAGCTGTCCCCAGCACAGAGGGGGCCTGGCTTGGGGTGCACGGGTGTGGGGAAACAGGAAAAGTGGATTAGGGAAGGGAAAGAGCAGGAAAAAGCCTAAAATTCCTGGTGGAGAAGGTGGCTCTGTCCACCGTAGTCCATTCCAGAAGAGCCACCGTGCCCTGAGTGGATTAATCTGGAGTCCAGAAGTCTGAAAATCTGTTTACAGTGAATTCATGGAATAGAATCATCGTTTAGGTTGGAAAAGTTCTTTAATATTGAGTCCAGCCATAAACCAAACACTGCCAACGCCACTGGCGTCCACGTCCCCAAGTGCCACATCCACACCTCTGTTAAATCCCTCCAGGATCTGTTAAATACCCTGTGACAAACTTTTTGGCAAAGAAATCTTCCCTAAAATCCAGCCTCAACCTCCCCTGGTGCATCTTGAGGCTTTTTCCCCCTCATCCCATCATTTGTTACTTGAGAATAACAAAAAATTATGATTTAACCATCTCCTGCTTTTCATAATTTATTTATCCACACATTAAATGCTGTTTAATGGGAATTTGTAAATTTATTAAGGTATAGTCTGCTGATTTCTTTTTTTTATGTGTAACTGGTGGGTGACTCCTTTCTCCTTTAGCTTTTAAAACCTGGTTTTTGGTGGCTGGGTCTGGGTTTTAAGCTTGGCTTTTGGTGCCACAGCTCTCAGAGCAAACTCTTGGCTTCAAGGTGCTTCTCTGAAGTGCTCCAGGCAAAGCTCTGCTGGGCTGGTTCTGTGATAAGGGAAATATAAAAGGGTTTTTTTAAAAATGGGTTGGAGGAGAGGGAAAACTCCTGACTCCTTCAGGAAGGGGGGAACTGCACAGATTTTAAGGAGTGCAATTAAGGATCTGCTTGTTCTAGGTGAGGCTTCCCCGGCCCAGCGTAGTGATTAATAATTATTCATAGGGAAAATGAACACAAACCAGGCAAAACCTTTGGAATCAGATGTCATTCGAGGCCACCTGCTAAAATTGGCCGCAGACACGCTCCTCCCCTGGGTCTAAAAATGCCTCTCCCCACCCCCAGCCCCATCTGAGATGTGACTCAGAAGTGACAGAGATGTGTGGATTTATTGGCAGCAGCACAACCAGGACGAGATCCAAAGGAAACAGCTCCAGCTCTCAGCCCAGAATCCCTGGAAAAATGGAAGGATCACCCATTTGGGAAAGGCTGCTGCAGGAATCAGGGCACTTGGAATGCTGTTGGTGATGTCCTAAGACATTATCAGCTCTGCATTTTGAGCAGCCTCGCAGTGCACTTGAGTTTGACTCCAGCTCCTTTCCTTCCATCCCTGGTAATTCTTCACGTGGAATGTATCGATTCCATTCGCTGCAGCGTTCGTTCCCTTAAATATTTCTCCGAAATGTGGGGTTGAACACGTTCCTAATGGCTCCTGCAAGCCCTGTGTTTCGGTGGCACCAATAAAGTAATTTGGTTTAAATTGGATTGGACTCGGCGAAACACAGAGTGGAAATTGAGAAAGGGAACAGAGAAGTGCGGGGTTCTGTTGGAGGGGAAGGAAAGCAAAGGGAGAGGGATTTTTTGTTTTTTTTTCCTAAAGGAGAGAAAAAATGGGGGAAAAAAGCAAGGAGAAGTAACAAAAATAAGAAAGTGGGGAAGTGGCAGTGGTGACTTGGCTGTTGGGAATGCCGAGTGCTGGGGTCAGAGCACACGGATGTGAGGATGCTGTTTGGAACACACAACCCCTGTGCCTGGCAAAGAAAATGGGAATTTTCCTTCTGAATTTTGCCCAGAAAGGTGAATTTCCCAGCTCACCAGCTGGTTTCCAGCCTTTCAAAAGAGGGGAAGGGGCCGGGTGACAGTTTTCCATGTCCTGAGCAGCGAAGTGAGAGCAGCCTTTGCACCCAGGTGCTGCTTGGGGTGTCTCCAGCTGTCCAGGCACCTTTCTTGACCTGAGGATGAAGCTTTTAATGTTCAGTAGAATTTCTCCAGGTCTGTGGGAGCACTGAAGGGATTCCAAGCCAGGGGAAACTGAGCTGTGCTGCCATTCCTTATCCAAAGGGTCCCTCTCCATCCTTGCCCCCACACGGACACCCCTCAGCCAGGCCAAGAGTGCTTTAGACCGCTCTGTACATTTTATTTCCTTCCATCCTCTGTTCCCTTTACATTTTTATGTATTTTTAATAGAAATCTTATTTTAACTTTGATCTGATTTTCCTGTCTAATTGACAGGGAGCCAATTATCCCCCTGAATACGACTGTCACACACTCAGCAGCAGGAATTGTCAGGTGTCTCTTTTGGGGGGGGTGGGAAATGAATGTCACCTCTCCATCCTCCCCTTCCCCCATTCCCTTTGGGATTGTTTCCCCTCTCAGGTTTGTTTTATGGAGGATTCGATTTGAAAACAGGGAAGTAAAACAAGGAAATGTGGGATAATGAGGGGCCAGGAAAGGGTGAGGTGTGGGGATTATTTTAATGGACTCCCTTTGGGAGGGGCTGTTGCTGCCTGTCAGGTTCCCCTCGGACTGGGGACATTTCCTCCTCTTTTGGGTCTTCCCTGTAAAATTATTGGGAAATTCAGTCCCTGGAAGTGAGGGAGGTCTCTGAGAGTCACCTTCCTAGCGCACAAGGAGCACCTAAAACAGCCAGGAGCCGTTTGGGTCTGCGCCATCCCTGACCTGCAGCTTATTTTGGGGTGAACAACGGCTGGAAAACTCCCTTTATCCAGCCCCTCCTGCTCCTGTGCGCCTCGAGTCCCGTGCCTGCTTTACGGAGTGGGGGGCCAGGAGAGCAGCGTCGTTATCCCCACGGGAATCTGGAGAGGAGGAAGCCACAGCGAGCCCAGGAATTGCCACTGTCCTCTCCTTTTGCCTCCTGGAGGGCACCGAGAGCGGCTAATGGCATCTTGATATTTAAAAAGCAGGCAGGAGCTGAAGCCTCTGGGTTTTCCGCGGGTGCCTGACATTTGGGAGAGCTGTAATGGGATAAACGCTCCGAGACGCTGATGAGGTGTGAGGAGCTCCAGCTATGAGGAGATCACGGCCCCGGCGAACAGAGATAATGATGGCTGCTGGGCTCGGGAGAGGGGATCGGGATCGGGAAAAGGGAATTGGGGTTGTGAAAAGGGAATCGGGATTGGGAAAAGGGAATTGGGATTGGGAGAGGGAATCGGGATTGGGAAAAGGGAATTGGGATCGGGAAAAGGGAATCAGGATTGGGGAAAGGGAATCGGGATTGGGAAAAGGGAATCGGGGTTGGGAAAAGGGAATTGGGATTGGGAAAAGGGAATCAGGATCGGGGAAAGGGAATCGGGATTGGGAAAAGGGAATAGGGCTCAGGAGAGGGAATCGGGTTCCCGAAGCAAAGGGAGAGGGATTTTTTGTTTTTTTTTCCTAAAGGAGCGGGATGAGGAAAAGGGAATTGGGATCAGGAAAGGGAATCGGGCTCGAGAAAAGGGAATTGGGCTTGGGAAAAGGGAATCGGGCTTGGGAAAAGGAAATTGGGCTCAGGAAAGGGAATTGGGCTTGGGAAAAGGGAATCTGGCTCGGGAAAGGGAATCGGGCTTGGGAAAAGGGGATCAGCCTCTGTCCTCACCCTGTGGGAGCGGGAATTTTGCTGGCTGCTTCCCCTGAACCCACACAAANTCAGGAAAGGGAATCGGGCTTGGGAAAAGGGAATTGGGCTTGGGAAAAGGAAATCGGGCTTGGGAAAAGGAAATCGGGCTCAGGAAAGTGAATTGGGCTCAGGAAAAGGGAATCTGGTTCGGGAAAGGGAATCGGGCTTGGGAAAAGGGGATCAGCCTCTGTCCTCACCCTGTGGGAGCGGGAATTTTGCTGGCTGCTTCCCCTGAACCCACACAAACCCAGAGCAGCATCTCACCGAGGGATCTCCATTTTGGGATGATGTTGAAGGGGTTGTTTTAGGAGCTGAGCCTTTTAAAAGGACAAAAGGGCGGCTCAAAGACACAGGAATGAGCACGGAAATCTGTGCAAGGCCTCGGCTCCGGCGCTCCCGAAGTTCCCATATGCCTGGTAATTAAATTGTGAGTCAAAGGAAGGAGCCCAGCTCCTCTAATAGCAGGGGAAAGGAGGCAATCGTGGAACTTCCATCTGTGTGCAGAGATCCTTTATGGGGCAGATCCATCAGCAGCCCTGAGCCGCGTGCCAGGCTCAATTAGACTAAACAGGATCAAAGGGCAGCCCGGGTAATAAATATCCCTGCAGAATCCAGCTGGAGTCTTCCCACTCACTGCTAGAAGGGATAATAATCATTAGCGAGATCCACAGCCAGAGGAAGCTTGGGAAGGGGGTGATGTTTTATTAGGGAGTAAAAAGCCACGTCTCCTTTCCCTAGGATTGCAAGCAGGCTGCTGTTATTCCCTGGGTCGCTTTCTGGAGCCTGGGGAAGGACTGCCCAGCCCTATATCGATTGTGGGGCTGTAACGGGGGAGAGGTGGCCCAGGTAATTGGGGCAGCCTTTAAAATGTACACGGGATAATTGAGAGCTGCTATAAAACCCTGGGCCAGGCTCAGAACCTCCTCTCCTCTAATGAGGCACAAGGTGGACGGAAATTGAGTCTGACTTGCAGGGAATTGCTTTGCTCTCCCGTTTTTAGGGCCCTCTGTGCGCCCGTGGAAAACCTTCCAGCACCAGCAGCAAAACTTTTGTGACACATTTCCTATAGGAAACATAACACCGATTGTGTCTGGGAAAAAAAAAAAATTAAAAAAGCTGAACTAAAGTCTCTTCTGCCTCAACAGCAAATAAAGAGGGAATCAAAATATTTAAGTATCAAGGCTTGCTTTCCATCAAATCTCCTCTTGCCCTTGCAAAATGATACAACAATAAAAAGCACCTAAAGGAAGGGAGTATTTTCAGGAGATGAGCCTGTTGTGTTATCTGAGCGTGAATTCAGCGATGCAGCTGCTCAGGAAATGCTGTTCTGCTGGAATTGTTACCACGGGAAGCGCCTTGCTGGGATGCTCCGCTCCCTGGTCTGGTTTGATCCTTCCTCACGAGGGAATTTTAGGACGAGCTTGGGGACTATCGAGGCAGACAATCAACTGACCCCTTTTCAGCAGCTTTTTCTCTCAAGGGCAGGGCAAAGCTTGCCAGGGCAGCCCAGGGGATGAGAGGGCACAGCCCTTTTTGCCCCAAAAAGTCAAATCTCTTTTCCTGGGGAATGCCTGTGTTGGTGACGTGCTGTGCTGAGCATTTTAGGCACCTCCACACGCCAGGGAAATTTTGCTCCTTCCCTTTCCTCCTCCCCAGGCCAACAATTTGAACCAGGGCTTTTAGGCTGGCCTGAAGTGGGGGTTTTAGGCCAACCTGATGTGTTGTTAGACCAGCCTGAAGCAGGATTTTAGACCAGCCTGTAGTGGGATTTTAGACCAGCCTGAAGCGGGATTTTAGACCAGCCTGTAGTGAGATTTTAGACCAGCCTGAAGAGGGGTTTAGGCTGGCCTGGAGTGGGAGTTTGAGGCTGGCCTGAATTGGGGGTTTAGATGAACTTGAACTGTTCTTAGACAGGCCTGAAGTGGGGATTTAGACCAACTTGAACTGTTCTTAGGCCAGCCTGAAGCAGGGGTTTAGGCGGGCGTGAACCGTTCTTAGGCCGGCCTGAAGTGGGAGTTTTAGGTTGGCCTGAAGCGGGAGGTTTAGGCCAGCCTGAAGTGGGAGATTTAGGCCAGCCTGAAGTGGGAGTTTGAGGCCGGCCTGAAGTGGGGTGTTTAGGCCAGCCTGAAATGAGGGTTTAGACCAACCCGAACTGTTTTTAGGCCAGCCTGAAGTGGGAGGTTTAGACCAACCTGAACTGTTCTTAGGCCAGCCTGAAGTGGGAGTTTTAGGCCGACCTGAAGTCGGGGGTTTAGGCTCGCCTGAAGTGGAAGTTTTAGGCCAGCCTGAAATTTCTCAGACCAGCCTGACGCGATCCCAGCCCTTCTCTCTGCATCCCTCGGCTGAAACATCCCCAGAGCAGTGGCAGGGCCCGGCCGGAGACGAGGGAAGAGCCCCAGCCCGGGGCCAGCGTGGCTTTTAGGATCCCCTGATTTTGTTGACCATAAATACTTTTTGATCCAGCATCTCTTTATTTTTTGGTGGGTTTTGGTGGGTTTTTTTGTGTTGTGTTTTGTTTTGGTTTGTTTTGGTTTGTTTTTGTTTTTGGTGGGGGTTTTTTGCTTGTTTATTTGGGGATTTTTTTTTGTTTTTTTTGGGGTTTTTTTGGGGTTTTTTTGTTTTTTTTTGGTGAGTTACCACCCACCTCCACGCGCCAGGGAAATTTGGCTCCTTCCCTTTCTTCCTCCCCAGGCCGCCAATTCGAAGCCGATAAAGCAAAGCAGGAGCTCCGCGAGCGAGCACCAAACCGTTCCCTCGCCTCTGCCGCGCTCAGCATCTTCCCCCGTGCCCACCCCGTGCCTTTTGGCTGGGGCTGAGCCCTGCTCTGTCAGCAAAGTGCTGGGATTAACAAATCCCAGCCTTGATTCCGTGCTCCGGGAAGCGACCACAGCGTCAGGCACTGAACGCATCCCGACTTTTGCTAAAGGGCAAGCGAATTCTGCCTCTGAGAGCGCAATTTATCGGCTCGGCGCGCTCCTGTCTGACACTCTGTTGTCTAAACCTCCCATTTTTCACCCTTTTTTCGCGATTTATTTGCACGGTGCCTTTTTTCCCCCACCCTGCTCCATGCAAATAATCACACTAAAAGCAGTGCTGAGAACGCTTTAAACCTATGGAGTTTACAGCACATGAAAATATTTACCTGGTGTTGCTGCTTCCTGTAAATACTGTGGGTTTTGGTGCATTTTTCCCCGTGGTGTTATCACTGTTTTGGAGCTCTGCCTGTCAAGTTGGAGCACATTTGCATAGGGATTTGTTAATTGACAGCTTTTAAGCTGCTAGGGAGCAAGAAAAGATCTTATTTCTCCCCGTGTCACCAGCAGTGCACTTTATTTTCTTACATGCAGTTCAAAGTATCCTTTTTATTTATAAAATTAAATTTCAGTCATTCATTTCCTTGGATTAAACACTGCTGGTTGTCCCGAAATAATTTCTTTTCTAGTGATATTTTGTATTTTTGTCAGGAAACTTCGCCTTTCCCATCCTGGCATCGCCCAGGTTTACAGAGGTTACTTAGGAATTTTGGGGTTGTTTTTTTCCTCCAGCTCCACACTGGAAAATAAAAATATAACTCCAAACTCTCCCTTGTAGTGAATTTTCCCCCCCAAAAAAATATCCTTAAACCCCTCCTGATGTGCAGCATTTCTCCTCCTCTGCCTGCCAGATGTTGATGATCATTCAGAAATGGATTTGAGGAAGGCAAAATAAATCAGCAGCACCCAGTGAGTGTTTGTCCAACAGCTGTAAATTTTAATTCCTTCCCTATTTTTGACGTCCTTGTTGGGGTTTTTCCCTCTTTATTTAATTGGAGTTACCTCGTCTCGATGTTTTCTGCTAAAAAGGAATCCTGGTTTGCAGGGTATTCCTGCTTTATGACGAGGGAAAACTAATTAAAATGAATATAATAATGGGAAGAGAGGAAGAACCTAAAAAAAACCCCCATCCCCAAAATCCCAGCATCACCCAGTGATGGCCCAGGGCAGAATTTCTAGATAAGATCAAAAAACAAACTCAGCTTGGTCAAATGTTTTTCCTCCTCGTGGTTATGTAATTTCTCTGAGTCTTTTGCTGAATGATGAATAATCACAAAAATACTGCATTTTTAAAATTTTTTTGCATAAGGGTGTGAGCTCTGATGGGTTTAGGAAGTATTTTATCCCTAATCTAGGAAGAATAATTTCCTTTTAGGGTTTTAGTTTCCTTTTTTGGGGTTTGTTTGGTATTTTTTGTTATTTTTCTGTTACTCTGGATGATTCTTGTCCCAGCTATGGATGCAGAGAGATGTTCAGGATTCTGGATTTCTTCCCAGAATCTCCACACTCAAGAATTTTGGGTGCTTTCTCCCTCTTTTTGTGAAGAGTTTAAAAATACCTGATTTCATTTTTCTAACTCTCACAATTACACCTGATATTGGGGGGGAAAAGTTGAATATTATCCCCTGATATAATTTGGAATAAGGAATATTGTTTGAGTTGACTGAAACAATTCCTGAGCTTTGGCAAGGTGGATTAATGATTTTCAGCAGGGAAAAAAATAGGCAGGAAAAAGCATTTTTATGCGGTCAAGTTTTGGCTGGCGTGTTAAAAAAAGTGACTTTGCACAGAGCTGAAACTCCAGTGCTCTTTTTTTACCTCTTTTAGGAGGAATTCAGGCTTTAAATCAGGTGACAGGGATTGAGGGATGAGCTCTGCCCGTTTCTGGGAAGTTCCCATTGCGACCTTTTCTTTTCCCTCCCTGAGATTATTTCCTGTGGCTCTTCCTGCCTCCGCAGGGATGGGAAATGCTGATGCTCCTGCTTCCCCTGCTGGCAAGAAGGATGGCTGGGAGCGTAAATCCTGAGCTGAAAATTTGGGAATTCCCAGCGGGCAAATCCTGCCCTCCCCCTGTGCTGCTCTGGGGACACAGCGGGTCCCAACCCCTTTTTACCTTCCCCATTCTTGAAGGGTCTCAGAGCAAATCCTTCCCCAACCTGAGGATCTGAGGTTTTTCCAAAAGGCTGATGTGGCTCCTGTAGAATAATAATGATGCCATGGGGGAGCAGGGCTTGCAGGAGGAGTTTTTGGGGGAATTGGAGCTGGAAAATGGAGCCTCCTGAGGCAGATCACAGCGGCTCAGCGTTGCTTGGCAGCTCTTGCAGCAAACCCCAGCCACTGGGGTGCTGTTTCTGAAGCCTGATGTGTGCTCAGACCGCTCTGCTGGATTGCTGAGCCCTGGATTCCTCACAGGCGCACGGCAAAAGGGAAATTAGCAATGGATAAAGCGAATTAAAGCTAATAAAAATAAGCGTCCGGCTGGATAATCCATCTATTACAGCCCAGCTTTGCAGCTTGGGGAATTTCCTGGCTGGGGAGGGGTTGGATGATGCAGGAGAGCTTGGGGAGGAGACACCCAGAGATCGTGGGGATGCTCTGAGCACCCAGCCCAGGGGTTGAACAGCTTGGAGAGCCAAGATTGTCTTGGTGAGAAGGATTTTGAGGTGGAACCCAGGAGTGCTCCCTCCACGGATGGGATCTGAGCGGGTGCTGCCTCTCCATGAAATCAGAGAGGAAAGAAGTGAAGGCTGAGTGCCCGTGGTCAGCCAGGAGCTGGGAGAGGGGCTGGAAGCTGGGTGTTGCTGCAGGGCAGAGCCTTGAGCCGTCCCTTTGCTGGAAAATGCCCAAAAAATCCCTTCAGGATCTTTGCTCCTTTCCCTTCCTGCCTCTGACCTCTCCCCCAAAGCTGTGCCTGCTGGAAAATGCCTCTCTGCTTGTGGTTTCCTCCTTCCCATTTACACCTAAACAGGACCTGCTCCAATTTCTCCCTGTTTTTTTTCCTCCAGCACAAATTTTAAAGCCCCTGGGTCTGTCCCACTCCTGCCACTGACTCAAGCTCTGCATTTGACCAAAGCTTTTCTCTGCTGCTTTGTCTGGGGCCTCTCCAGAGACAGTTCCATAGATTGTCCAGGGCTTTGGGGGATTGATTTGTGAGTGTTTTTAACAAAACCTGACCTTTGGAGTTATGGATTTGAAGAGACAAGCCCTGAGAGCCTGACCACTCAAATAATCCAAGCCACACTTTTCCCCAGTGAGGGCTGTTGAGGAGGGAATGGTTCTTCCCCTCCTCCATAAAAGCAGGAGCTCTCAAACCACCTCCTTGTAGCCTGTAATTTTGCACCTACCTTAGCTGTGCTTTGACTGGGATTTATGGCACAATATAAGTTTATTTTGGATAGCATCTTTCACGCAAACACTGCCACTTGAAGGCTTTTCAGAGGCAAATAAAAGCGAGGCAGCGCAGAGCACGAATTAGGGAGAGCAGCGCTTTGGACGTGTGGGCCAGGAAATCCATTCGAGGCTGGCAAATGAAGGAGAGAGGGAAAAGCTGGAGCATGGGAGAGGCAATATATTTAATTTGGAGGGGTTTAAAATGAGCGGGACAGCTGTGGAGTGGGGCGAGAGAGACTGGGGGTGAAGGTGTGTGCTTGGTAGAAGGGTTTGAGGGTGGAAGACAGCATTCCTGAGAGAGGGAGCCGTGAGAAAGCAGGAACAGAAAACTGGAATAGAAAGCTGGGCTGAAAATCTGGCGGAGGCACACTTTCACCAGCTGCATGCCTGGTGATGGAGCAGAGCTGCGGCTGAAGCTCCTCCAAGTGTGGTGTCTGCTCCCCAGCGACAGCTCCGATCCGCAGTTTCCTGCTCCAGCGGTGTTTGGATGCTGTGGATGCCGCTCCAGCCTCCGAGCGGGGCTGCTGGAATATCTGCCGTGTGCCTGGTGCCGCTGGCACGGGAAAGGTGAGGGAGCTCCAGCAGAGCAGCTGGCACCGCTCTCCCTGCAAGGACAAGCTGAGCCTTGCCGAGATCTCGAACATCTCCGAGCCCATCACTGCAGAAAGCTCTGAGTGAAGCCCCTCATGCCCTGTAAAACCCCTGTGAAAGGAATGAGGGACTTGTCTTTATAAATAAGCTGTGGGCCTGCTGGTAGGTAAAAACTAGCACTAAGAGAGAAAAGAAACAATGGGAAGGGTTCCACTGATTGGTGAGTGGAAAGAGAGATTTGTCTTTATCAATAAACTGTAGGTCTGCTAATAAATGAAATTGAGTATCAAAAGATGAAAGAAACAAGGAGGAGAACCATAAATTCCATAGGCCAGGGGAGGTATACATCAGAAGGGAATCTTAAAAATTAGGCGTTCCGGGAAGTCTGTACCTCTCAAGTACCTCAGCCAATGGGGAAAGAGAGAGGGAAAATGCGGCCGGGAAATTAGGATAAAAAGGAGGCTGTGTCCTCCAAAAATTGGAGAGACCCCAGGGGAATGCCCCATGGCCTCTCCCTTTATTCGAATAAAGTAACGGGACTCCTCTGTCTCCTTCTTGGACATAAACCTCTGGTGTTGGTGGATTAATCTTCCCGACACCTGAATCAGGGAGCAGGGACTCTGCTTTCCAGGGACGTTGTCCCACCTGGGACCAGGTGTCCCAGCGAGGAGGGGGAATGTGCCAAAGGCCACCGAAAGCCCGGTGGCATCGCCCCAGGGATGGCTCTGTCCTCCGGGGCTGCTCTGTGCCTGAGCCCAGTGGCAGCGCACAAATGTAAAATAACGAGGCGGCAGCCGAGAGTGTCTGGAGCGGGCGGGGAGGAATGAAGATGGATGAGTGTAGCTAAGAGACAATTTGAGAAGGGATAAATACAGGCAACAAGTTACTCACCGCGGCAATTTGTAAGGAGTGCTAAAAACCTTCAGACAGGATTGTTTCACATCACCTCGCTTTCTATTTGCAGCCCGACAGTTCTCATGTAAATGGTGCTGATGGATGGCTGCAACCCGGGCCCCTGGAGCTGTTCCTGTGCCACCCATCAGCTTCACTCCTGTCCTGCTGCTGGGCTCCGAGGGGCAGCCCCAAGGCGTGGAGAAGTGGGTGACCTGATGCCTTAGGATTTTAGCTTTTATATTTTCATATATTTGTAATCCTGCAATTCTTTAGTGTGTAACTCTGAGCTCCATACAGAGTGTGAGCAACTGCTTTTCCCATTTTGGTCAGACACAACAATTCCTCTCCAGGCCTGAGAATCAAGGACACCTCACTGTCTCAGGGAAATGGAAACAAAAGTGAGTTGGGGGGTGCAAACTGAGAGAATGGGACTGCACTGCCTGAAGCTGGAATTGCACAATGAACCTCTGATTGCAAATGGACAGAACTTCTATCTGTCCCAAAAACGTGTGGCTGTGTCCATCCTGGGTGCAGTCGCTGCGAGACTCCTGCACTGCCCAAGGTGCGCCCTGGGAAGGCCTTTCCATAAATCCCTGCCCTTTATCCTTTCCCTCTGCCCTGCCTCTGCGCCAGGGCAGCCTCTCCAAGGCATCAGACCGAACGGGAAAAACTGATCCTGTGTGCAGGGGAACGGTGGGAAGAGCCAGTGACACTGAGCAGGTTCCATGGGACAGGGGGAAGCCGCTAAAGGGGATTTGGTTGGGATTTAGTGGCCTGAAACACAAGGAAAGATGGGGAGGAGATGGAGAATTTTCCTGCAAAGGAGAATGATTGAGGAATTGTCCAGAGAAGCTGTGGCTGCTCCATCCCTGGAAGTGTCCAAGGAGCTTGGAGGAACCTGGGACAGTGGAAGGTGTCCTTAGGGGTGGGACAAAAGTGGCTTTAAGGTCCCTTTCGACTCAGGCCATTTTGTGATTCTGTGATTCTTCACTTGGTATCACTTCTCCTTCATCATGGTTATAACCTGGGCTGACCTTCCTACATCACATCCTGGGGCTGACAGGATTCCAGGGAATACCGTGATGGCTGTAGCAGCTGGGGAGCAAAAAATAAATCTATGCATAAAGATATAATTAAATGAAATCCAGCATTTCTTTTCCTTTCCAAGGAAGGAGAGGGAATTGCTGCCAGCAGCAATAATAGGCAGGAGCTTTGCAAAACAAAGATACAGAGAACTTGAAATTGGTGTTTTGTTGGAAGGCTTTGAGCCAGGTTAGGCCAGGTAGAAGAGGCATTTCCATCCTGCAGGATTAACAGAGAAAAGCAAGCGGAGGGAAAGGAAAACAATCGAAGCAGGCTCAGCTTCAGCCCCATTTCTTTTCCAAACACCTTTCTTAGAGGTGTTTGAAACGTGGTAACGTCGTATTACCTCTGCAGCCTCGTGGGGCTGTGGGATTTGGGATGAGATTTATTCCCGTGCCTCCTGCCCACCTTGCCCTGAGTTCTTTGTGGTCTGTTTTACCTCGAAGTGGAACTTTCACGCCCTGCACTGGGTGTCTGCTCCGCGTCTCGCCAGGCTGAGCCCGCCGAGAGCGGCTGGGTGTGAGCAGGACTCTCCTGGAGTGGCTCTTCCCTGCAATATTCCAGCAGAGAGTGGCTCTGGGAAGGCACTGCCAGTTTTCTCTGTGGAGAGGCTGGGGGTGTGTTGGCCAAGCAGAGGTGACAACCTTTGTCCCTCCGTTTGGAGCACTGCCATTGTCCCTCAGCGGCGCTGGGTTCCCCTCAGCACCAGAGGGCTTTTGGCTGGGAACGCTCAAAGAGACCACACCAGCTCCAAGATTGTCCCGGAGCGCTTCGCTGACCTTGTTCCCTGGAATCCTGCACAGGATGGGTCGGTGCAGTGCTGAGTGAGCAGATCCAGCAGCGCTGTCCCAAAATTTGCTTTTAGTGTGGATTTTTCTTCTGCTGCCATGGCCAGCAGCACGAGATGTCTTGGGACAGCAAGGTCAGTGCCAGGCAGGGCTGTTTGCCCTTCGCCAGAGCCGTGCATTCCCTCGGGAATCATCTGCCCGTGACTCAGCATTCCAGGGATTTCTGGCCCTTCCCTCTCTGCTGCAGCATCTGATGCTCCGGGGAGAGCGGCCAGGTACCCAGGTGTGCATCAGGCCTCTCCAGCAGATGCCTCCTCTCCCCGACAAGGAATTCCGGGCAGCCTCTGGATTTAGAGGCCGTGGCGAGCTGTAAATCTCAGGGCAGCTTCAACACAACTGGAAAGCTCAATTTAGGAGCCTTCCGCTTGAAAAAAAAATCAGCAGTGCTGCAGAATTTTCAGGCTGAAAACCAGTCAGAAGCAGGTCTGCAGCAATCTGAAATCTGAAAATTTCAGGTTTATCTTGCACCTTGAGATGATTTGGATCAGGTATAATTCTAGGAAGGATGACGTTTTTAGCCGAACTGATTTATTTGTGTGTGTTCAAGTCCTTAATTCATCTGAACTCTTCAATTAATACTGATTTTAGACCCCTTTCCACCTCTTTCTCAGCCAACCCAACTTCAAACCTTCTCTTCAAGGAGTACCAGGGTTTGGATTATAATTCATGAGATGCTTTACTTCGTCCCAGCTGGATTTTCTGCCCGTGCCAGGCAGAGCCGTGAGGTTTTTGGGGCCAGGGGAGTCATTCCTGGGAGATTTCTGGAATGTGGCACAGCACGTGGAAAGCACAGTTCTGAAGGTCACTTTATTTCCACCAAATAACTGAAATAGGCTTTTATGCAGCATTTTGATTTAGGAGTGGAAGATTTTTGAGCTCCCCTGCTGGGATCACTCATGAGTATTAAATTAAATAAAGACTGAGGGAATGTTGGCCCTGGAGTTGAGGCTCTGGTTCCTCTGACTGCTGATGTTGTCACCCTGGGGAAGCAGAAACCTGTTGGAAACCACGGATTCTGATGGTTTGAGCCCGGGAAATGCATCTGGGAAGGGAAATGTAAATATCCACGCTGGCTCTGCCCCTTCCATAAGTACGGAATTACCAGCATGGACCATGAGGAGAAAGGATGAGGAGCTGGGATTCACATCCCTCTGCTGAGCAGGCAGCTGATTTGGGATATCCTATTCCGTGTTCGGATTGCAGATCACGCCGGCCCCTCCGGCCCTTTTGGGATACAAACCTAAAATTTGATCCATTTTGTCTTCTGACTTCACCTTTGCAAACTGCATTTTCCTTTCCTCGTCCATCCCATGTTTGATCCTTTTCCTATCACTCCCATGAACTGCATGATCTCAGTAACAAAATTTTAGGCCTCACGCAATGAAAATCAGGTTTTATCCCATAAACCCTCCTCAGTGCAGGGGTCAGGAGCTGCCCCTGCCTGGAATTCTCTTGCAAAGGTCCTTTCCCATATCTGGTACTCCCATACTTTGCTTATTAATCCTCTTCATGTTTTTCTCCTTTTTCCCTTCTAACTTTGTGTCCTAATCCAGGAAAAATTCTAGGACTGGTACAACTATACAACTTTTGGAGTCTGAAGCCAAAAAAACTCCTTTTGCTCCTTTTCCTGGAGAGGTATTTTCTGATCACTTTTATGGAAAAATCTGCAAGTTCCCTGGTATTTGTGGTTTGGTTTTTGCCAGGAATCTTTGCCATCCTGTCAGTGGAGAGAGGAGCAGGCCCAGAGGAGAGAACTTCTTTATCTGGAAGAGAACACGTGGTGGAAATAAGTGGAAATAAGTGACGCTGGGGCCCTGCAGTCCCTGCGCCACAGCAAGAAAATTGACCTCGTGCTTAAATGGTTATTGTGGGGATTCCAAGGGGGATACTGGCTGCAAAAGTGCCACTGACATAATTAAAATGTGGTCGCTGCCTGGGTTTTTTCTTCCAGGGAATGGTGCAGGTCAGCAGTGGAGTGGCAGGCACGGGGCTGGGGGTGGGAGGAAGCTGGAGCTGCTCCTCGCCTTCGTCTTTACCACTGCGATTAATTTTCATTACAGAGGAAATGAAATTCAGCCCAGGAGACCCTCTTTGATTCCCAGGGAGGAAAGTGTCTTGCATTTATGGCAGGAAGCGACACTTTAAACTGCTTTTAGGTCCCCTTGCAGGCTGGTTTACACTTCAAGCCACAGTTTGTCAGCTGGCAGGTACCTGCTGCTTCCCCTGGGCTCCCTTTTCTGTCTGCCTTTGGTTTCCTCCTCTGGTGTTCGTCTCCATGCTCCAGGGCACCAGGCAGCTTCTAATTAATCAGGGTCAGGAAGAAAATTTCCCTGGGGAAAAGGTTATTTTCTCTCCACCTGCTTGCGAGGCCTTCTGAACCTTCCAGCAGAGTGAGCGGATGATGGTAAATGAGGCTCGTGCCTAAGTCAGCCTGAAAATGTCAGGGCTTGAGCTCTTCCCAGCATCTCCTGGACATTTGGGGCTCCCCCTGCTTCTTCTGGACTAACTGCAGGTGCACTGGAGTCAGCTCTGATAAGCTGGGAAACGTTGGCTTGTGGGGGAATACGCTGGCAGTGGAGCTTTGGAGGAGTTTCTGTGGAAGGGTGGGGGAATTTTATCCTGCTGGCAACGGAGCTGGGGATCTGCAGTCTTAGCATGGAATTCCCAATAGCAGTGCTCCAGGTGCAGGCAGGATCAAGGGGGGAAGCTCAGGGATGGGTCTGGTTTTTGTTTACAGGTTGGTGATGGTCACCAGGAGAGGCTGAGACAGAGAACTGCAAATTTTTTATCCTTTAGAGGAAAAGGGCTGAGCTTATCTGCTGATGCTCCCCACTCTGCAGGCAACTCCATGATTCATTTACCCATCTCTTGGGGCATAAAAACATTTCTCTCCTATCTGGGGCACTCACAGCAGCTCAAAACCCTCAGCTGAGCAACTACTCCCAAGAGTCCGAAGGTCCTGCTCCCTCTGAGAGCAACCAGCTCTTAATTTTGGGTGCCATCTGCACAATGGGCATTTTCTGTGCTGGGAAATCTCACTGAGGGGGCAGCAGTGAGGGGAAAAAAAGGGTTATTGTGGTTTTTTTACCAGTGGGATGACTTGTCTCCACCAAATTCCCTCTGTGGCTATGACATGAGCACAGATCTCTGCTGCCCTGTTGATGATTTTTAACCCTCTGGTTGTTCCTGCCAGCACAGAAAATTTTACTCCTCAGCACCTGATGACTTCCCTCAGTCCGTCCTCTCTAATCCTAAAAAAAAAAGTAAACTTTTCCTCTCTCAGGTTCCAAAAATAGGGAGCTGAAGTTTTCAAAGAGCTGCTCTCATGCCCCACATCCCCCCAGCGCTCAGGACAGGGTGTTTCAAGGACTCCTTCGGCTGCCTGGAATTAATCCCAAATTCATCCTTCAAACACTTGTCAAAAGCAGCTTATTCAGAGGCAGGGGCTGGGAGAAGCTTGAAAAGGAATTTTATGGAATTAAAATTTGGTTTCCTCCTCAAACAGCAGCTGCCCCAAGCTCTGCACTAGCACTGGGGCAGATCACGCAGAACTCCAGCTTTTTGGGGGGAGCTGGAATCCATCCCATCCCAATCCACCGATTTCCCTCCTCTCCCTTTTGGATTCCAGCAGAGTCAGCACCTTCACTCAGCTCATTCTGATGCTGTTGCCTTTGGGGGTCAAGCTTTGTTTTTTTCTGTTTGTTCTCTCATCCTTGCTGGCACAAAATTTTGGATACAGCAATGCCTCCGGTCGGGATTTATTTTTTGTTGGCTTGGGCAGGTTCCCATTGCGTTGGTGACGCAGCAGGAGAGAAGCTGCAGTGACCTGAAGCTCCAAGGCAAGCTCCAATCCAGGCTCTGTGGATGGCTGAGTGGTTTCCAGGAGGGAATGGACGGGACAGAGGTGCTGGAGAGCTTTGGGATGGGTGGGATGTGGGGGTGAGGAGGATGAACAAGGGGAGAGCTGCTGTTATAAAACGGGAAGCCCTTTTTAAATCTAGCAGTCAGCAAAGGCAGTGCCAGCTAAAAACCCAAAATGAGGCACCTCTGGCTTCTATCCCAGTGAAAAAAACTTTCTGTGCCCATTTACCGGGGTCCTTTTCTGGTTCATAGAATCCTAAAGTGGTTTGGGTTGGAAGGGACCCTAAAGCTCATCCAGTCCCATGGACAGGGGCACCCTCCACGATCCCAGGCTGCTCCAGCCTGGCCTTGGGAGCTCCCAGGCATGGGAAATCCAATCCCAGTTTGGGTTGGAAGGGACCCTAAAGCTCATCCAGTCCCATGGACAGGGGCACCCTCCACGACCCCAGGCTGCTCCAGCCTGGCCCTGGGCACGCTTAGGGATGGGAAATCCAGCCCCAGTGTGGGCTGGAAGGGACCCCAAAGCTCATCCGGTCCCGTGGGCAGGGACAGCCTCCATTATCCCAGGCTGCTCCAGCCTGGCCCTGGGCACTCTCAGGGATGGGAAATCCAGCCCCAGTTTGGGCTGGAAGGGACCCCGAAGCTCAGCCAGTCCCATGGACAGGGACACCCTCCACGATCCCAGGCTGCTCCAGCCTGGCCCTGGGCGCTCCCAGGGATGGGAAATCCAGCCCCAGTTTGGGTTGGAAGGGACCCTAAAGCTCATCCAGTCCCATGGACAGGGGCACCCTCCACGATCCCAGGCTGCTCCAGCCTGGCCTTGGGAGCTCCCAGGCATGGGAAATCCAATCCCAGTTTGGGTTGGAAGGGACCCTAAAGCTCATCCAGTCCCATGGACAGGGACACTCCCCAGGATCCCAGGCTGCTCCAGCCTGGCCCTGGGCACTCTCAGGGATGGGAAATCCAGCCCCAGTTTGGGCTGGAAGGGACCCCAAAGCTCATCCGGTCCCGTGGGCAGGGACAGCCTCCATTATCCCAGGCTGCTCCAGCCTGGCCCTGGGCGCTCCCAGGGATGGGAAATCCAGCCCCAGTTTGGGTTGGAAGGGACCCTAAAGCTCATCCAGTCCCATGGACAGGGACACTCCCCAGGATCCCAGGCTGCTCCAGCCTGGCCCTGGGCACTCTCAGGGATGGGAAATCCAGCCCCAGTTTGGGCTGGAAGGGACCCCAAAGCTCATCCGGTCCCGTGGGCAGGGACAGCCTCCATTATCCCAGGCTGCTCCAGCCTGGCCCTGGGCGCTCCCAGGGATGGGAAATCCAGCCCCAGTTTGGGTTGGAAGGGACCCTAAAGCTCATCCAGTCCCATGGACAGGGACACTCCCCAGGATCCCAGGCTGCTCCAGCCTGGCCCTGGGCACTCTCAGGGATGGGAAATCCAGCCCCAGTTTGGGCTGGAAGGGACCCCAAAGCTCATCCGGTCCCGTGGGCAGGGACAGCCTCCATTATCCCAGGCTGCTCCAGCCTGGCCCTGGGCGCTCCCAGGGATGGGAAATCCAGCCCCAGTTTGGGTTGGAAGGGACCCTAAAGCTCATCCAGTCCCATGGACAGGGACACTCCCCAGGATCCCAGGCTGCTCCAGCCTGGCCTTGGGCACTCTCAGGGATGGGAAATCCAGCCCCAGTTTGGGTTGGAAGGGACCCTAAAGCTCATCCAGTCCCATGGACAGGGACACTCCCCAGGATCCCAGGCTGCTCCAGCCTGGCCTTGGGCACTGCCAGGGACTGGAAATCCAGCCCCAGTCCTTGCCTAGGTGTGATCCGGGCTGTGGAAGGTGCCCGGGGTGCTGGAAAGGGAAAGAGCAAGGAGGATTTCTGATGAGAGCATCCCTGGCCCAGCTCTGCCCAACAGCTGCAGGTGAGATCTCATCTCCCTGATATTAAATTTAACCTTTGTGGGGCTCGCTTTAAGCAGCTGTGGAATTTCACTGCCTGTCCTTTGATCGTAGGAGGGGTTTTAAGAGAAGGGGTTTTTGTTTAATGCTTCAGCCCACTCAGATTTATTGGAGATGGGAGGGGAGAGGACACAGGAGGAGGCAGGTGGGGAAAAGAGAGGTGGTGGAGCACTCAGTGACAAGAGCACGGAGATTTCAGGGGGGTGCCTGCATCAATTGGGGCCAGGAGAACACTGGAACATTCCTTCTGGGAATCTGCCTGGCTCAGGAAAGGAATTATCTGTTTCTTCCCTTTGTCTTGGGGAGACAAAGATAGAATTTGCTGCTCCAGGCATAGAAAATATTCAGGGAAGCAAAGCAGAACTGCTACAGGTCAGAACAGAATAACATGGAATAGTTGTGCCTTCTGCCCTTCCTCTTCAGGCCTAAATATTCCCTTCAAAATCCTCTCTCGTGCCTCAGCGCATGAAGCTGCCCCACACCAGCTTCGGCCCATCATCAGCTGCACCACACACACAAATAATTGATCAAATCCTCCCCCAGTTCCACAACCCCAGGAAAAAACCAAGCCACGAGCATCAGTCCCCTCCGAGTATCATTGGAGTGTCCCCACTTCCTGCACTAGAGCCCGTTATCTTTAATTAAAACTCCTAAATTCCCTTTCCTCTCGTTCCTAGACCGGTTCATAATTCTTGGATCTCATTAATGTTTTTATTTTTCCTCAGCAAATTCACATTTTCTTTCCAAGTCCGACTTTTTAACAAATAAAGAGTCTAATTTATGCTTGTAAAAACGAGCCGACCTTCTCAACTTTATACTGCAATTTAAAAGAAAAACAAAAAGGGATGGGGGAGGGAGGGAAGGAGTGCTGGAAAGTGACCCCAGAAGTGGCTGCAAGAACTGAAGCTCTCGTTTGCCTCATCATTTCTTGGGTTTTTGCATGAATTGGCTGATTTTGGCCCCTCTGGAGTGGGAACAAAGCGTCTGTGAGTCAGCAGCATCTGTCACCGCGTCCCCACCTGGCCCAAGTCCCTCCTCTGCCTTTGGAGGACGAGGCAGGAGCTGCCAGGGCTCAGCACAGGGAGCAGGGATGTGTTTATTAGAGACGTAAAACTTTAAATACCACACCTTTAAATAGCTGCGAGGTGAGCAGAGGGAGGGGTTTGGCCGCTTCCACCCCGTGCTGTCCTCAGAGGACCCTCAGCGTTTGGAGGTGAGGGGGCTCTGCTGCGTGACTGCAAAGAAACGGTCGTGGGAAACGTGGAGCTGAGAGGGATGGAAGTGCCTTTTTTCCTGGAGATTTTAAGTGTGGAATAGCACGGGGAATGTGCTGTGATATAAAAGTGATTTTGAATTTTGTGTGCTGGGGACACGCCCCTGGGTCAGGAGGGACTGGTGGGGGCACGAATTCACTGGGCCACCTGGCTGGGGGCACCCCAAGGTGCAAAAAATAGGGATTGCAAGAGCAGCAGCTGCACCTGCAGTGCCCTGCTGGGGAAAATGCCGTTCTGGAAAGGGGCGCTGGCATCCTGCTGCTCCCCCTGAGCCACCCAGGTGAGGTTTGCCCCCTCCTCCAGCTGCAGAGCCCAAGGGCAATGCCCGGGATTTACTGCCAGCTTCAGCTCTGCATCCCAGCAGGGGCACCGAATGACCAGCACAGGACTGAGAGCAGGGCTGGGCTCAGCCCTCCCGCAGCCAAAGCGCTGAGAGGCAGACGAGCAGGCGGGGCAGTGAGAACGAGCTGCAGTTTGGGGCGCTGGGAGAGGGGAGTGGGATGAAAGTTCATTGGAGGGGGCTTTCGGAATCTGGAAAAGCTGACGGTGTAGAAGAATGGCTCGCTGAGCAAGGACATGCAGAGCTAAGCTATGTGCACAAGCCAGGTTTCAGTCATTGTCGAGCAGTTTCTCAGAGA